>CAUYQV010074931.1:0-33668 GCA_963574575.1 Galagoides demidoff
GCATCACAGCTCATAGCAACCTCCAACTCCTGGGCTCAAGCGAGTCTCCTGCCTCCGCCTCCCAAGCAGCTGGGACCACAGGTGCCCGCCACAACGCCCGGCTATTTTTTGGTTGCAGCCATCATTGTTGTTTGGCGGGCCGGGCTAGATTCGAACCTGCCACCTTGGGTGTACATGGCTGGTGCCTTAGCCACTTGAGCCACAGGCGCTGAGCCAAGCCTCAGTTTCTTCATATGCATAATTGAATTGGTAAATTCCCACCTCATGAGGCCGTGGTGCAGATTAAATATAAAAATCCAAGCACGATAGTTGACACACTGTCTTATATATAGCAAGTACATAGTAAGTCATTACAGTACTTTTTTTTTTTAGTAGTAATGCATCTGAAAAATACTGATTCTAGTAAAGGTTACTCAACTCCTGCTATTTTGAGCTGGACAGTTCTTTGTGGTGAGGAAGCTTGTCCAGTGCCTCGTAGCATATTCAGCACCATGTCTACCCACCAGCTGCCAGTAGCATTCCCTCTCCAGGTCTGACAACCAAAAGTGTCTCCAGACATTGCCACCTATCCCCTGGGGGCAGAGGAGCCAAGCCAGCTGAGAACCAATAGTCTAAACCAATGCTCAGGCGAGGCAGAAAGACACTCATGTACTTCAACTTGTAAAGAAATGTGAGCATTGACAATTACACTCCCCCACCCTTCTCTTAATGAGGAGCCCAGCTGGGACTTCTCAAATACATCCTTTGCCTCAAGGGGAAGCATGCTGTGCCCAGCCCCAAACAGGGTGACAGATTCTAAACTAAACTTCAGTGCCTGGTGTGGTGAGGATGGGAGGAAATGGTCCTGAGCCTCAGCTGTGATGCCATCCACGACTGGGCTCTGTGACACCTGCAGTTATGGAGGGGCCCTGGACAGGAAGAACCCTCCTCGGCACACACACCAGATGTGGAGACCAAGGCCAGACAATTCTGCCCTGAGCAATGAGCCGTGCTAATCCACCCAACAACCGCTCCTGTAAGAGCTGCCATTACACAACTGCTATTTTTCTGAAATGACCGCTCTTCAACTCTGCAGAGTTCAGCTTCAGAAATGGCATCCTGCATGCCCTGTGTTGTTTTATCTTTCAACTGTCACTAGTTAAAGCTAATGGGAACCTTAAAGGGTAATTATGTGCATAATTGCGGGGGGGGGGGGGTAGGAGTGGGGGAAGCTTTGGTCTTTGCATTTGCCATGAAACTACAAGGCTGATTCTTCATCAAATATAAACTCTGTTTTTGCAAACTACCGTACCAAGGCTGAGTTCACGCTTTTGGCCATGGCCCGGAGGTATGCTGGTGAGCACAGGCTGCAGAGGGATTGAGAACACAGAACGGAGATATTCACAGGAGTCTAGAACTCAGACCCTTTCAGTGAATCTACATTAGAGGGCACACAAGTGGAATGGATACAAATTTGCTCAGGTTTCAAACAGAGGGAAATACAACAGCACTGTTGTGAATGTGACAACTGAAGCCTTAGAATGCGGGGCCACAGTGCATTTATTAGGACAATACGTGGGTGCTCTTTTTCCATCAATTCTCAGTGCATTTTCACACCTCCTTTCTCATTTAATATTTACCATCATCACCTTCTTCACTGGACTAATGAGGGGACCAAATCTCTAGGTTTGTGACTTTCCATCAATGACTAGGCCCCTCCCATGTGCTGCAGGCTTGCCCAGTGACATGTTACAGCCAGGCATCACATCAGAGGCTGCTTACACAGAACATCTTCAGGTAATTCTCAAAGAGGTGCATTAGTGGTAAATGAGTGGAAAGATTCTTTGATGGACAATAAGAAAATGCCATGAAGGCTATGTTGACCAGTTTGATGAAAGCATTTCAGATTGTGTGTAAAGCCAGCACATTGTACCCCATGATTGCATTAATGTACACCGCTATGATTTAATAAAAAAGAAAAAAAAAGACTCTTCGATGGGCAGGAAGGTCTCACCCTTGGCAGCACCAATAGTTCTCGTGAATCCCTGGGGTGGGTGGGAGGAGTAATCCCCATTGAGGGCTCCTACTCGACCTACAGGGCAACAGCTATGAAGTCAGATGGGCTGGGCTTAGCTCCCTCAGTTCCCCTCCTGGTGATTTTAGACAAATTATTGTCTCTATGCCTCAGTTTCCCCCATTGTAAAATGATGACAATGTCAGTGTATACTTTATGAGCCCCAGGAGGAATAATATATATTAAACACCTGACCCAAGTTGGCCTTCAGCAAATCATACCCAATAAATACCTTCATTATGTTACCAGCTTAACCCCTGTGTATCTTCACCTCCCTTGATCTCTAAAGCCACCTTCACAGAGAGGCCTCCCCATCACCCTTTCCAAAACTGCAATCACCCCCTGCCCCCCACCATTTCACATCCTCTTTTCCTTTTCTTATTTTTTCTTCATAGCATTTGTCACCATTGGCTGTTACCCGTTGTCTGAGGATGTGGCTCTTGGTCTAACTTGTTCCCTGCTGCACCCCCAGCACCTAGAACAGGGCCTAACTCTTAGTAACCATTCAAAAAATACCCTGAGTGATGTCAGATGGATATAATAGACAGCCAAGGCCGAGATGCTGGGGTCTGAACTCCAAATCCTATGCTCTTTTCACTAGAGAGAGTGAACACATACAGTGATACTAAAGGTAAAATACATCAACCCTTAAGAATTGTGAAGTGTTCTGTTACAACATTACTTTAGAGGGGCCTTGGTATTTTCACTCTTCTGAGATTCTTTGAAGTTAATAGCTTCTAACAGAAACCCTGCCACCAGCCTATTTCGCTGGAGTTGCCTTTGTGGGTTTTTTTACCCCAAGGCGTTTAAGATTACCACTCAAGCCATTGAATGATAAGGACTAAACACATATATCACCAGGTTCTTTGCCTCTATCTCTATCTGCTTGAGCTAGAACTGAACATCCAGTGACACTTAGAAATATCAGCCCTACCCAGACTGCTTATCAGAAGGCAAATAAGTCACCACCACCAGAGCTGGGTTAACACTGGACTTTTACCCAAAGTTGCCTGTGGCCCATCTGACAATGATTCGTAACATTCAAGGCACGTCTAGATCTGAGTTTCCAAAGTCTAGTGGGCGCTACCACAAAGGGAACATGAGGTCTTCTATCTAGAAAAAGTAATTTAGCTAACGGTAAGAATACAGATTGACACAAACCCCCCATCTAACATGTCATATCAAATTATGTGCCATTTGGAAACTCAGGCAGGTTCCACACCCACAGAGTAAACCATAGCAGCCACCTCAGTAATCCCATGTCAATGACAACAGATCATCATTTACGACTGAATCATAGATAGATTTCTAGATTATATATCTACTTTCTTTTTTCTTTTTTCTGAGACAGAGTCTCACTATGTCGCCTTTAGTAGACTGCCGTGGCATCATAGCTCACAGCAACCTCCAACTCTTGGGCTTAAGCGATTCTCTTGCCTCAGCCTCCCAAGTAGCTGGGACTACAGGTACGTGCCACAAAGCCCAGCTATTTTTGTTTAGCTGGCCCGGGATGGGTTCAAACCTCCATCCTCAGTGTATGTGGCCGGCACCATAACCACTGTGCTACAGACGCCAAGCCATATGTTATCTACTTTGAACTCTCCTAATCCTCACAAAGTACAAGCAAGAATTTAAGAAACCCCAGCCAAGAAACCACAGCTTGGGGATAAGACAGTGCAGACACACAGGGAAATGGGATTCCACCTCCCCATCCAGTCTTCATAGGCCACATTACCAGGTCAGAAGGATGAGAGAATCAGAACTGACAGAGTCAGGCAACAGAATTATCCAGAAGAGAATGAACAGGTGGATTTACAGTCACCATCCCTAGAAAGGACTCTATCCTACAAGTTCAGATAATGGTAGCAATATGCATAAATTATTTATAAACAAAATATAAAAGTATTGGGAGTGGCTGCTCAAGCCTGCTTTACCACTAGGGTATGGTGAGTCCTGTGGCTATTTGCTCATCATTGCTTCGACTAGAAGGTTTTCTAGCCTGCACAGGCTGGTAAATTAAAAGCTGTATCTCCCTGGCTTCTTTGAAGCGAGGGTTCTTGATGTGAACCTTGGTCCTCCACACAGAATCAGTCACCTGAGATCTAGAAAGCAGATGTGAGGCCAAGGTCATCTTCCTGCCTGTGGGGCTGTCTGCCTGCTGGCACAGGTGGAGATGAGGACATGAGGGTTTTCTGCAACAGAATTAGTTTGTTCTTGAACTCAGTAGTTCCAGAAATAGTCTCAGAGGTTAACAGCACTCCTGTCAATTATTACATACACTACTCCCATTAGCTGGGATTCATTCCCAGAGTCCCATGCTTCTGGTTTGCCAACTTGCTAAGCACCCAATTCTTTCCAAAAAATACCTTTCTGCTTAACATACCTAGACTGCTTTCTATGTCCTGCCCTGAACCATAGCAGAATAGAAGCAAGAGGCGTGGGAGACACCAGGAGCTGTCTGCATAAAAAAATCCAAGCTGGCTCCTCCCCTTGGGTTCTGTGCACATTGGGGAGGTGGCAACAGAGGTTGGAGGGGTGACCTTGAGAATCACTCATTTATGCTTTAAACAATTCCTAAGCACCTCTGGGCCAGGCTCTATAAAAGATGAACCCGACATAGTCCCCGACTTGCTGAATCAAAAGGGGAAGATGTACAAGTAAACAATGACCCTGCCTTTCTCAAAGAGCTGAAGAAGAGAAATCATAAAGGCCATGAGAGCTCATTGACCTTGAAGGCAACAAAAATCATATTGGTGATACTTTTCCCAGGAAATTGCTACATCTACTTCTGCTTAAACCTCCAGCATCAATCCCCAAGTTGAGTCACTTACTTCCTACACTTCCCATCCAACTCCTTACCAACCTCAACCTTAATCAGAGGGATACTAACTACAGAGCCCCGAGGCTCTGAAAGCAGGTGCAAAGGAAAGGGAAAAAGATCTGGACAGGCTGCCTGCTGGTCAAGCCTTTACAAGAAGCAGGTAATCGTGGCTGACCGGTACTCCTGAGCCCTCATGGCCCAGACCTTGGAGGAGTGCCTTTCGTCATCACCTGACTGAGGTGATGGAGTGTGCCCTGGTTTATGAAAAGTACTTGGCTGGGCGCCTGTGGCTCAATCGGCTAAGGCGCCAGCCACTACACCTAAAGTGGCGGGTTCGAATCCCCAGCCCGGGCCCGCCAAACAACAATGATGGCTGCAACCAAAAGATGGCCAGGCGTTGTGGCAGGCGCCTGTGATCCCAGCTACTTGGGAGGCGGAGGCAGGGGACTCGCTTGAGCCCAGGAGTTGGAGGTTGCTGTGAGCTGTGATGCCATAGCACTCTACCCAGGGGGACAGCTTGAGGCTCTGTCTCAAAAAAAAAAAAAGAAAAGTACTTGCACGATGCCGGAGGCCTCAGAGGGCATCAATCGTGAAGGCACACTCCTAAGAAAGAAAAAGCCTGCTTGTTGAAGGGCAGCACAGTGCTCAGATACCATCAACTACAACAAAAATTACATAAATTCTAAAATGTAAAAAAAAAAAAAAAAATTTGTGCCTTGAAGTCGATAAAACAATAATTCAGGAGGCTAGGAGGTGGGAGACCCCAGACTAGGACTCAAGCCTTGCACTCCCAGGTCATCCATCCATTTAACCTGTATATTTTATTGAGTGCCTATCTAAGTCTGGTCCCTCTTACAGATACTTTTTATTCATGAATGCCATAGATGGTGCCCTAAAGATTTTAAGGTTTTCCCCAAACAAGCTCAGTCAAAATTGTCCTCAAATCTCTCTGATTTGTACATTCCCAGTTTAAGCTTTGAAAGTGGGAGTGGTCTATTGGAGGGCGGGGCTGCAATAGAAGGGAAATAGGATCTACCTGGTGAAGCGACCGCTTTACGAAAGCAAGCGTATTCCCGGCTCTCCAAAAAGAAACACAAAAGGACAGGGAAGAGGCTTCATTTTCAGCCCTGCTGCATCACGTCCACCCTTGTTCCATGCCACTGTCCCCAGGAGTTCTCTGCTCACACCCTCCAGGGCTCCCCATCTTATCCCAATACAATAATCTCTCCCTGCCTCGGAGTCCCCGGCTGCCCCCCTGGCTCCCTCTGCTCCAGGTGGGTACTGTGACCCCCTCACCATGCACACTCTCCCCTCGGGGACTGGACTAGGACCTGCACTTCTGTCTGCCTGGAACGTGCTTCCTGGAACAGGCACAGGGCCAGCTCCTTCACTTCCTACTCTGCTCTCCAGTGTCATCTTATCAATGACATTCCCTCTTCACCTTCCTATTAAATTACAACCACTGCTTCTCACATCCCTCCACCATCTTCCCTGCTCTTCCTCTGAACACCATCTGATCTACCATACACTGTATTTCACATCTACATTGGCTTAAGGTGTGTCTACTCCATTAGAATGTAAGTTCCATGAGGGCAGCGAGGTGTGTGTCATATCCGCAGTGCCCGAACAATACCTGTTGAAAGGAAAAAGGAAAAAAGAAAGGAAGGAAGGAAGCAAGGAAGGAAAGAAAGAAGGAAAGAAGGGAGGGAGGAAGGAAGGGAGGGAGAGGGAAAACAATTCTGCTTGTAAGTTCCAACCACACTGGGTCTAAGATGCATCAAATTATAAGTTCCAAGAAATTTTAATTGCCAGATCAGATTGTTCAATGATATCACAGGGAGAAATGCCTCCCCTTTATTTGTTATAAAGATGAGGGTCCCCCAAAATTCAAGGAAGTCAGAAAAGGGAAAAGAAAAACCTGAGTCAGTAGAATGACTTTGGGTTTTTCTCAGCCTGTGAACTTAGAAGCTTCCTGGCAATGATTTTCATGACAGCTTTTCTCATTTGACCTCCAGATTAAGAACAGGTTTGTCCTTTTGGTGAATTTCAGAAGGGAAAGGGTGGTGCCAGCACTTGTAAGCCTTCCACTTCCTGTTTTTAAATGGCTGGGCTATCAAGCTAGTTTTGAGCAAAGTGATTTTTCAACCAGACAAATACTAACAGCAGCAACGGCTGCTGGAGGATGGGTTCCCTGACCCGTCACCCCACAGAAATCTCCCAACCACCCTTTATAGGGTGCATGACGACACCTTTCATTTCAGAAAGCAATGAAATCGAGGACTCCTAAATAGCTCCCCTACCTGTCAAAGGAAAATGCCCAAGTCTCTCTGTTTCATCTTAGCACAGCTATGAAAATGCCTCATCGAGGTGAAAACATTCTAACCTCCATGAGGTGACTCTACGTTGAAAATATCTTATTTTTTTTATTTTTTTAATTAAATCATAGCTATGTAAAACATCTTATTGTTTAGTTATTTAATACATTTTTCTTTCTTTCTTCTTTTTTTTTTTTTTTTGAGACAGAGTCTCAAGCTGTCGCCCTGGGTAGAGTGCTGTAGCGTCTACACAGCTCACAACCACCTCCAACCTCTTGGGCTTAAGCGATGCGATTCTCTTGCCTCCGTCTCCCAAGGAGCTGGGACTACAGGCGCCTGCTACAATGCCCGGCTCTTTAATGCAACTTTCAAGATTCATAAGCATCCCATATTTGAGACTTTCTTGACACTTTTTCAAGGGAAGTTTTAGGTAGAAGCATAAGAACAGCCCCTAGGAATCATTGACTCCAAACTAATTCCACGCATAAACAAAAAGATTCTTTAATGTAAAACTAATTTTGTGCGGCAACCAAAGGAACAATTCTAGACTGACATCCTGCAAAGGGGTAGGACGGGGGTGGAGTCACATGCAGGTCTATAAATTTAAAAGGTTACGGCTAAACATTCTGTCTTTAAACTGAATAACTAGTTGCCATTATGATGTATTTATTCTAAACACATTATCAAACAGGATACAAAATGTCTGATGTGATCTCAGCTATTTATATATACAGTTGACCCTCCATAGTTGATCACCTCCCTACACTGACCACCTCCTTAAGTTGACCTCGTTTTCATACACTGGACATGCACCACATGAACAGATCAGCACAGTAGGTCTGGTTCAACAGTTCTCAACCTGTACAGGTCTCAACCCTTTGGGGGTAGAACGACCCTTTCACTGGGGTCGCCTAAATACATCCTGTATATGGGATATTTACATTACGATTCATAACAGTAGCAAAATTACAGTTATGAAGTAGCAACAAAAATAATTGTATGGTTGGGGGTCACCACATGAGGAACTATATTAAAGGATCGCAGCACTAGGAAGGTTGAGAACCACTGGCCTAGTTCCTTATGTTGACCACCTCCATATGGTGACCAGCTTGTTACCGTCTGTTATGTGGTCAATTTACAGAGATTCTACTATATTATATACACATAGATACCCACATATATACTCTATGATATAGTTTTTAAAAGTAGCAGTTGCCTCTGGGTGGTGGAATAAGGAAGGCTCTCTCCTACACATCCTAAATTTCCTGAAATGCACACATACTATATTTACGATTAGATTAAAATGATAATATAAAGTGCATTTTATAGTCAACCTGATTAAACGAAACACAAGCAGATAACCTGAAAGCCTTTCAATAAAGAGCAGCAAGAAATTCCAGGTGATGGTGAAAATAAACATATTACACAAGAAAAGAATAAGGAGAAAGGAATAGAAAGAGAGAACAGAAAAAAAGGCTTCCTCCTCTGCTGGCTTCTTTCAATGAACAGTAGCTTTCAAGCAAAAACCGAGTCCTATAGAATAACACAAAAGGAAGGTTCCCTGCGCTGTCTTCTTTACTCCACACAAACGCAGCCCAGGGGCCTCTGAGCTTTGTAGGGCCAGACAGGGCTCCATCAAAGCCCAGCCATCTGAAGCAGGTACGGGGGACATATTAAGGTAAGCTGAGCAACTTTCACAGGACGCACTCAGTGATGAGACAGACCTGTGCAGAAACCACAGCTGTTTGGTTCCCTTTTCACCAACTCCATGCCCTTGGAAGGCTGTCTGTCCTGCGAATGGATTCCTTTAGATCAATGGCTAGACAAGGCCAAACTTCCCCCAGAATACAGGGGCAGCAAATTTAGGTTAGGGGTGAAAGCTCTTCCCCGGTGCCTGATGAGCTTACACCAAATCAATGTCTCTGGGGCACTGACAGACCAGGAAGGCAGAAAGCATCCCCATCAGACAGAGCCAGAGTTGCTGACCCCAAACTCCTGGGTTCTGGCAATCCTCTTGCCTCAGCCTCCCAAGTAGCTGGGACTACAGGCTCCCACCACAGTGCCCACCTAGGTTTTCTTTCTTTCTTTTTTTTATTATTTGGGATTCATGGAGGTACGAAGAATTAAGTTACACTGATTGCATTTGTTAGCTAAAGTCCCTCTTATAATCGATTGCCTGAGCTCAGGAGTTCGAGACCAGCCTGAGCAAGAGTGAGATTCCCCACCTCTTTCTAGTTTTAGTAGAGATGGTGTCTCGCTCTTGCTCAGGCTAGTCTCGAACTCCTGAGCTCAAGCAATCCAACCGCCTTGCCCTCCCAGAATGCTAGGATTGCAGGTGTGAGCCACTCTCCTCACCTTCTCAGCAAATATTTTATTGAGGCACTGTGCAAAAATCATTGGGATAAAAATGGAACCTTAAGCAGGGTCCCTACCCTCAACAAAAAGAAAATTCTTAATGAAGGCTATTAACTTAAAGAGTATCAAAAACTTCTAAAGAAAATTGTTCCATGGACAAGGCCCACTTCTGCTAAACCCTCCAGCAAGTGACTCAACTTTACAAATTACTCAATCTTAGGAATTAGAAGAGTCAAAAGACAATGGGCCCCAGATTCAAAATTGAGGAAGGGGCAGGCAGCCCCAGCCAGCTATCTCCTTTTATTCTTTCTCTCCTTCCTCACACCCCATGAAGCCCCATCCATTTCTTTTGCAATACCATTATATTTTCCTCTTCCACACAGAGGTATCTGGCACTCATGTCAGAGGGCTCCAAATTTTTAACAACACAAGCTGTGCCATGCTGTTGTCCCTTCTGCCTCTCCCAGGGTGAGCTGGAAAGATCCCAACTGCAGAGCCAGGCTAAAAGATCAGCCATCATTACTCTAAGATCCTTCAGAGGAGCAAAGATTGTGTAACTGTTGCAGAAATTCAAACCAGTAGGGAAAAAAAATAGCATGAGCTGTCAGCAACGGCATACTTTAATATAATGATTCCCCCCAAAAGAAAATGTATAATATGAATTCCCAAGTATATTTTGATGCCCTGTGTCATAATAAAACTGTTAAAATAGAGTTCTGGAGAACTATAGATAATTCAAAATAAGAAAGACCTTTTGATTGAGCTATCTGAAATTCCACATTCAACAGAATGTTTTGAAAGCAGTATTTGCTAAGGACCTGGGGGGGTGGGGGGAGAAATGTCATAAAAGCATTCTTACAGAAATTCAAATAATAAACAAATGCCATTTGGGGGGAGGAAATGGGACCAGAAAGTAAGGCAGGATTAATGGCAGAGAATCCTTATCAGCACAAGCTTTAGAAAAGGTTCTCTTCCTCATTTCAAAAGACCAGTCTAAAAAGAGCTAATGTCACTTTGAAGTCAACTTAATATTCTAACGGGAGCTGGAAATTTTAGCCATGTGCCAGTTACAAGTTGGAAGTTTTTTCCTCGTATGTTTGGCCAGAAAGTTATTTCTCAATTCGCCCACGGGATCCTTGAACACCATATTTCACTGGGTCTTTAGCAGGTACAGAGAAACTAAAGCTGCTGACACTCATCCCTGTTCCAGACCCTTCTGCAGAGAATGATTGGCCCACATGGTCCCAGCCAAACTTTAAGAGGCCTGAACAAATCTAGAACAAATCATCCCGCCCCTTGTTTAAACTGTGAGCTTCAGTATATCCGCGCACCACCCAGTCCCCTGGTACTCTGAAGGAGTCTGGCCCAGTCTCCAGGGGCCCCAGGATCTTGGCACTTTCAGATGCCCCTGCCTGTCTGCCGTCTGGTCCTGCCCACTGCAACCAATGCCTGCCTGTCGGAATGCAAGCCAGGTCCATTTTTAAATTCCCTTAGAAGTTTCACAACCACAGGTTTGGGTGAGGAGACAAACAGTGCTGTAGTTTGCGGACATTAAACTAAAAATACCCAGCTGCAAACAAAAGCCATCTTTTACAGGGCTGGCTCGGATGTCCTGAGGTTACACGTGGTAGTGTGGGACCGTACCCTCGGCAGTGTGGCGGCCTTAACAATTGCTCCAGGCTGAGCCGGGCAGAGGAGCCGATCTCTCCCTACGCTGTCAAGGAATCTCGCAGGCGGCAGCCCGGCCTGTCTGATGGAAAGAACAGCTTTTTTCCTCTGCCCGGGACCCCAACGCAGGCTCGAGAAAAGTGTGAGCTACACACTGAAAGGAGAGGCGGGAGGCGAATGAAAAACACCAACCCCATTTCCCTGGAAGGAAATGTGTTTCCACCTCCCTCCTCCCTGCAATTAGAAAAGCAAATTATTGCTGTGACTATGCTGAGAAAGGCAACTTGGAGGCGTAAAAAATGGATTTCTGAGCCAACGTGGCCCGGCGGGGCTGCTGGGGAAAGGGAAATGGGAAGCGGGAACCGAGGCTGAGCCGGACAGGGACACCCCGGTGGTCCTGAGGTCTCCTTCCAAGGGTCTACCTGTTGGGCTGCGGAGCCCAGCTGCGAACCCCCGGCCGCCGCGCGCGACGGCGCCCCTCCCTCTGCAGGTCCCAAACTTTCCTTTGCGCCCCTCGGAAGGCGCAAGCCTCGTCCCTCTACCAGTCCAGATTTTGAACGTGGAACTTTGCCTTAAGCCACCGGGGACTGAAGGGGGCTCATTCCCACACTGCCTTGGGGACCCCAGGTGCTCAGAACCCATGACTGGGGGATGCAAACTCTCAGCCCAGGACCTGGCCAAAGTTTCCTCCAAAACTGCGGTGGTCAAGGCGTGACTCAGGAGCTCAGAGTCCCCAGCTTAGAGTTTGGGGGTAAGGAGGAGCGGGCACCAGCCGCAAGGTCACTGCAGAGCTGGACCCCGGGGGCAAACAGTCGGAGCCCGGCGGAGGGGCAGCAGGGCACCCAACCTCTCTCCACACCTGCTCAGTTCCGCGCCGAGCCCCGAACACGTGGGAGCCCAGCTCCGGGCTCCCAGGCTGCTGCGGGGACTCTCAACCTCGCCCGGGCGTGCATCGTCCGCCCCGGCCCAGGACCAGGAAGAGCAGCTGGCCGGGCGCGCAGCGGCGGGCTGCGGGCGCCTCTTTCATCCTCCGACCTCGGCCGGAGCCGGGAGTTTGGTTCTCTTCAAATCAATCCGTCACCCCCGGCAGCTCCCCACACCTCTACCTTTCCCTGCCACCTCGCAGACAGACAGACAAGGGACACAAAGAAAAAAAAGAAGAAGAGGGAGAAAAAAAAATACCGCCCCTCCTGGTCCCATCCTCCAGCCTGGAGCCGGGAGGAAGAAGAGGAAGGAGCACACCTTCCCTCCTCCTCCCCATCCCGGCTCGGTGGCGCGGGCAGCAAGGAGCACCGAAGAGGCCGAGGGGGAAGAGGTAAGGTTGGAAGAGGCAGAAACCAGGCGGAGCGAGCGAGCGAGCGAGAGCGCGAGAGAGAAGAAAATATCCAACAAAACCACGCTAACGCGCCCCCTACCTGGGTGCAACATACTTTGGAAATAGAAGATGACCAGGATAAAGGATCCCAAGCAAGTGGCCAGCACCATCCGGCAAATTCTGTTCATCCTCATCACTTCCAGCAGCGCCGGCTTCATGGCTTTGTCCTGGCTGCGGGGATCGGGGTGTCCGGGAGGCGCGCCCGGGGCGCAGGAGCTAGGAGCCCGCCGCGTGGACCGGAGCCCGGGAGGCGCAGGGCAGGGCTGGGCACGGCTAGCCGGGAGAGTCGCGCTGGCTCGGCGGCGGCTCTCGGAGCCCCCGACCCGGGCGGGGTTGTGGAAGGCGCGGGAGTTGGTCTGGAAGTGCCGAGATGCGTGGACCGGCCGGCTGCGCGCCGCTGCTCCTCCTCCCCGCCTCCCCGCGCCGCTCCGCCGCCTCCTCCGCTCCCGCCGGCGGCCGCCGCTGCCTCCTCGCGGGCCGGGCGGCTGGGGTGCGAGCGGTGATGATGGTGCCGCCGCCGCTGCTCTCGCCGCTGTGCCTGTCGGACGGGACCCCTCCCTGCTCTCCGAAGGCTACTTCATTGCGCTCGAGTGATCTATATATTCCAGGGCTGGGTTTTACCAAATGCAACTCGCAGCCCCCGGCGAGGGGAGGGCGCCTGCGGAGAGCCGCGAGCAGGGAGGGAGGGAGCCGAGCGCCGGGGCGGAGCGTCGCGCTCCCCCCGCCTCTGCCCGGGATGTGGTCGCGTCCAGCTGTTTCCCGGGGAGCCCGGAGCGCGCGCCGCGCTCCCGCAGGGTCCCAAAAGCCCTCAGTCCCCGGCCCGGCTCAGCCGCCGTCTGGAGGTTGTGTCAGCGTTTCCATGACAAAACCTGGAGGAAAGAAAGATGAATAAAATCGCCTCGGTGCTGCCACCCACCCCAGCCAGCGTTAGGAAAGCGAAGTGGCAGGGAGCGGGCTCAGTTTCCGAGGGGGGACTGAGGGAGGGGTCCTGGTGACACGCGATTATCTAGATCCCTGGACGACGTAGCGGGGAAGTTGCCCTAAACCCCCGCGATGCCCTTTTCCCGATGCCCAGAACGGGTAGGTTTCGCTTTTTGTTTTTGTTTTTTCCTTTCCGACGACAGCTCAATTTTAGGAAAGGGTTAAAGAGGGCTGCCTTAAAGTCAAGGTTAGGGAAACTGCATGACCCTCAGGGGTCAGGTGAGGCTGACCTTACCCAGAGACTTAAGCAGAGTCTGGAACATTTACCCTCATCCCCACCCCTCAAGGCAAAAGAGGTCTGTGGATCGAGCCAGATTATTCAAAGTGCACAGGAGTCTGAGGCAGGAAGATGTGAGATGTCCCTAGGAAGCCGCCTCCTTCAAGTCCAACCCACTGCTGGGAAAACCGAGGCAGCCTTAGCATGGCAGGTAGAGGGAAAGATGGTACTGCTTTCTTGGTTTGTGTAAACTGATTTAAAATGTCCAACTCCATGCGTTTAGATCGTGTAGCCATCAATGAAGTGGACAGAGGCTATTAGTGTAAGGGATAAAATGTTATTGTAAAGACTAATTTTTGTGCCTTACTGTCAAGTCATTACTGATAATAACTTAATTAATAATGAATTAAGATCTTGTATCTTTCATTGCCTCTCACAAAATAGGCATTTGATGAATTCTGATTAAGTCTGGATGTAATGGGCCTTATCCTCCCCTCCATAAAACAGAGCCACAACTTACAGTCAGACACATACAGCAATAACCACCTGTGTAACCTCAGTTCCCCTCCCCCAAAGTTTTCCTCCAGCAGTTGCATGGCTGGGACAGTAACAGAGTCAGCGACCTTGCCTTTGATTACAGAAGACAATCAATTACAGCACAATATTTATGTTGCCCGTTTGTACTGTATTAATTTGTAGGCGCTTGTGAATGAGTTGCTTGCCTAACGGCAGCCAGGCTGATCAAGCCCCAATCATTCTCCAGTGAATGATGGAAGATTGGGCATGGGACCTGCACTGTCCCCACTGCCAGCACCAAGGGAGGGGATTTCTTGCAGGGAGCGTGACTAGATGAGCACTTCATCTGGTTTTACAGAACCAGGGAGGGGAACCGACTTGCTCACAGTTCACCTAGCATGACAAAAAAACTACACTGCTACTCATACCCAAGCCTGGACATGCATCAGGTGGTTTGGGAAGTCACAGGACCATGGGAAAGGTCAGAAGTCTAATTTCTTGTGGGTTGTGGAGGTCACAGAGTTGGCCCATATGGTAGAAGATGGGGATCCATGTCCAGCATCCATTTTAACATTTCCACAATGAGGAATTGGCCCATGCATGAGGAGTAAGGCTCTAACAGGTAAGTTACCACCTCCTCCAAGAAGTCTTCCCTGATTTCTCACCTGAAGTTGCCTCTTTCCTCCTCTGTGCTGACCACTAGGTCCAAACCCATCTTGGGCCACTATACCCACTAGGCTGAACTCCTTCCTGGGGGTGTAACTTGTCTTTCTCCAGGGCCCATGGTGACTGGCACGTGGTACAAAGATGTCAGAGATGGGGAGGTGATGCCTTCTTAGACAAGGAGGTTAAATTAGCTTACCTTTAACATCTATGGTAATGGCCAGTGGTAACAGTCTGCAATCTTCTTGTTCTTTGCACACTGGGAGTGAAAGGAAATGTTCTATTCTTATCTCCCAAGTTGCACTGTCACCTGCCCGACTGCCAGTAGAGGCACTGTCTGCTTTCAGTTCCCAGCCTAACAAAACTTTGTCTTATCTGTTACTCATGCCACATAATAACTATTGACCAGATAAAAGACAGTGTTAACTGGTAGGACTGAGGTAAAAGGAGAAGATTTTACTCTTGGAACATTGAAAGAGGTCAGGCTTACTCTTTAGATTCTGTTTCCCTCCTTTCTCTAAATTCCCTTTTATCCTGAGAGCTTCTGCACATCGGCACTGTGTTCCAGGTGGGACCTGGCTTCGTTCACTCACTCTCCAACAACGTACAAATAAAACTGGTGTCTGCCTTTTTTCAAGCCTGGCACAGCCCTTTCTCCTAGTTGAGGAGAAAGTCCCATTTATGTTGACAATCTTGTAAAATTTATAGCAGAGGAAAACATAGGCAAAATCAGAATTCTGGTTTGTGGGGGCCATCAGCAGGGACCCTTCAGATAGTTCTGTAGCCCCTCCAATCCGTGCAGGGTGAGCTGGCCCTCATTCCTGTAGCTTATGCCTACAATGTGCTGTCTTGTTAAGATACTGCAAACTGGCAGCGATGCCCCTTTCTGCACTTTGTTGGAGAGAGAGGTGGGCCCAGGGTACTAGTAAACAGAGAGCTCTTTAGCATCCTTGGGGGACGGTGGGATGTGTCTTCTGCCAACATCAGCCAGGGGCCCCAGACTGGCTCCTCTGAGGACTGGCTCTGCCCATTTGCATCTTTCTGGCACCTCTAGCACAAAGGACACTCAGTTAACCAGAGCACAGTAAATGTTTGTGGACTTGAATTAAAACCATTTGCCCACAGCATGCAGAGATCTTAGGGTACAAATTTTCTACAGGTAGGTAAACCGCAAATACACAAGTGGGTTACTCATGGCCTGACTCGGAGAGCGAGGTCTTCTCCCGCAGGCTTTTCAGAACAAGATGAGGGAGGGAGAAAGGAAAAGAGAGAGGGATGGAGAAAGAGACAGAGGAAAAAAGAGAGGAAGGGGAGGAGGAAAGAGAGGAGACTGAGGGAGGGAAGACAAGAAGAGGAAAAAAGGAGGGGGGGAGAAGAAAGAGAAGAAAATAAAGGAGGGAGGAGAGAAATGCCCGCTACTACTACAGCTCACTGCTGCTGCTGCCTTTGCTGCTACGCCCATGTTAGGCCTCCACTCCCTCTTGGACCGAGGACCAAGTTCTGCTGGTCCTTAGGGCCCTGCACGAGGATGACTCTAGCCCCCTCTGGTGACCCTGGCCACCTTCTCATCTCCAGGCACAGCCCAGAAATCAGTTCCCGGAGCTGCTCATCATTCCCCTCAAACATTTCTCAGCTGGTGGCCCCTCATAATCCCCAAACTTCATGGACTTAGAAGCCCTCTGCTCCACAACATCTCCCCACCACCGGCAATTCTAGCGGCCCTCCAGGGCCAGGCCATGTTCCAAGCTGTCTATGTATCTTCCCTCAAGATAGATTTCCAGATGGGGCCAGTATTATCTCGTTTTACAGAGGGAGAAACTGAGGCAGGAGAAGATGGCATGCCACCCCAGGGTCACACAGCTGGTGTCGGCAGGTGTGAAGGTGAGGTTATAAAGGCAGAAGCCTGGCAGCTTCAGTGGCCCCAGGGCCCCACTTCCTCCACTGCTGTCCAGCCTCTTAGGCTGTGAGCTCAGGCAGACCAGGTTGTCCTCTGTGTCCTAGGGCAGGTCACTTCACCTCTCTGAGCACCACTTTTTAGAGCTGCCTCATAGGACATGGGAGAGGATGACATGGACTCAGTGGCTGTAAGGGACAATCACTGTGACTTCCCCCCCCCCACCTTGCCAGAGCCTCTTGCAGCCCTTTGACCCACCTACCAGACCATCTAGCTCTTTCCACTGCATCTTTCCAGGACCCCTTCGCCTCTTACAGTTCCCCATTTACAACATTAGCATTTCTTGAGCAACCTTGACATTCATGGCATGCTAATGTATTGAAATATTCATTTGTGTTTGTTCTCCTGGTATTTTTCACTGCCCCTCCATTTCCTACAGGCTTTGTGCTACCCTTCCTGAGGGATTTGATGAAGGCTTTCTGGGAGAAAAATGTTACACTACAGGAAAGATAATGGCAGGGAGAGAAGGGGGGATTTGGGAAGGGAAGGGTGAGTACTCTGCTGCTTTACGCCCTGGGAGGCAGACGAGGCTCTGGTGCTCTGTAGGCACCAAGGGAGGCTGAAGGCCAGGTAGTGGCCTCACTGTCACCAGGGATTCACATGGTACAAAGTTACAAAACTTCTGACCTGAGAGAGCTTCAAGAACAGAGACAAGTAGATGCTTTGGAGTTGACCATGTGACCACAAGGGCCACCCAGCCTTGGTGCCAGAGCCAGATTAAGACCCTGAGAACCTCTGAGCGCCGGGAACCTTCTGATGGACCACTGCCACTTGTAATTCAAAACAGAAGTAACCTTAAAGCAGAAAGTACATATGAAAAAAATGAACCACTTCAGATTTTTTTCCTGATGCTTTTTTCTCCTAGCTTTATGCAAGCATAACACACATAAATAAAACCTATTCAAAGTTTACAGTTGGCTACGTTTTGGCAATTGTCTACAAGTGTGTACAAATCTCTCTTGCCCCTTTGTAGTTGATCTGTGGCCCAGACCCTGGCCCCAGGCAACCACTGATCGTCTTGCTTTCACTATAGTTGTGCCTTTTCTACAATTTCCTAAAAGTGGAATCACATTGTAGATAGCCTGCCATGTCTGGCTTCCCTTGGCTTAGCAAAGTTATTTTGAAATGCACTCACCTTGCTGCATGTATTAATATTTACGTCCTTTTATGGCTAAGCAGTGTTTCAGACAACAGATTCACCAGAATTCATTTATCCATTGGTGGATGGACATTTGCGCTGTTCCTACATTTTAGCTATTATGAAAGATGATGCTATGAACATTTGCATCCAAAGCTTTTATGGACAAATAACTTATCTCTTGTAAATACCTGGGATTTCTAAGCTACTGCCTAACTCTTCTCCAAGAGACTATGCCCTTTTGTGTTTCCACCAGCAAACTAAGATCGTCCTATATCCTCACCAGCACTTAGTGTTGGCAGTCTTTTTAATTTGAGCCATAGGAAGTGGTATCTGATGGTAGTTTTAATTACATTTCCTTAATGACTGGTGAGGCTGAGTGTCTTTTCATGTGTTTGTTAATCCTTCATAAATTCCTCATGAAAAGCCTGTTCAAAAAATCATTTGCCTATTTTTTATTCATACAGACGTCAAGATGTTCTACCACCCTTTTATATTATTATTATTTTATCCCATGTCATATTATGAAAGTATGCCACATCAGGATTTAATCCTCATAGACAAAGTACAGTCCCCAAATCATTACTAACGGACAACAGTCCAAGGATGTTATAGAAATGAGGCCAGGAGTATAAACCGGTTCATATTGTTTCCCTGCGAAGTCCTCCGGGATATTCTATATTGTTCTCCAACCATCTGTGTTCTATGAGTTAAAAAGAAACAAAAAAGCACATCTACCTGGTTGGTCCACTGAGAAACATGAGTCACATTATCAAAAATCCTCAATGGCCCAGTGTTATTTTATTCATTAAGGACCTGGCTGGATAATCAAAGAAATGCAAATTATAACAGCACTCATCACAGTTTACAGTAATGACTTGTTTAAAGACTCTTTTTCCTGCTGACCTCTGAGTATGTGAGGGATTCAGGGCCCATGTCTGTATTGCTGGGAATTAACCCAGGGCAGTCTAGCAATGCATATTCAAGGAGTGATGCCATTTTTACCTAGAATCTTGGCAATGACTGTAAGATATTGATAACAGCCAGGGCTGTGAAGGAAAAGAGAACCGTTATAAACTGATGGCGTAAGCACATATATGTAAGTAAAACTTTTCTAACATCTGGAAAGTGATCCAGCAGATTTCAATTGACTAAAATCACTAAGTTATTGATTGATAGAACTGAAGCATTCATGTACCTAGCTCTACTAAAAATACCCTAAGTTTTCAACAATAAGGATGTGGTTAAACAAATTATAAACCCTCCACATAATAGAATACTCTGCAGCCACCAAAAAGGATAATGACTAAATCAATAATCGCGGCAGGTAATACAGCACAACGTGTAGATATGCTTCTGGTTTTTGCATAAATAAGGCAAACATAATTAGAGTTATATACAAATGTATGTGCACTTTATAAAACAAAGTGTCAATGGTAGGTGTTTATCTCTGGATAGTGAGACTTTTCAATTTATTTACTGCATTGTCTAAGTATTTTTAAAAGACATATATATCACTCTGTTCCTCAGGCTACAGTGCCGTGACGTCAACCTTGCTCACAGCAACCTCAAACTCCCAGGCTCAAGTGATCCTCAAACTCCCAGGCTCAAGTGATCCTCCTGCCTCAGCCTCCTGAGTACAGGGACTACAGGCACCCACCATAATGCCCAGCTAATTTTTCTATATTTAGTAGAGACAGGGTCTCACTCTTGCTCAGGCTAGTCTTGAGCTCCTGAGCTCAAACGATCCACCTGCCTCAGCTTCCCAGAGTGGTAGGATTACAGGCGTGAGCCATCATGCCTGGCCTAAAAAAGTATATATTATTCTTAAAAAGACAAAATCTATAGCTATTTTCATTTTCAGAAAGGAAAAAATATTCTACCTAATAAAAGAACCTTAAATTATTAAAATCCAGTTTAAGCCCCTACTTCTTCTGAGAAGTCTTCCTTAATTATTTCAATCTACAGAGTTATCTTTCTGCTTAGGAGAATTAAACCACTTAGGCCAGTCTCCATGCCTCATGTCTGTAATCCTAGCACTCTGGGAGACTGAGGCAGGCAGATCACTTGAACCCTGGGGTTTGAGGTTACATGAGCCAAGCTGAGGCCATAGCACTCTAGGCTGGGGCAACAGAGTTGAGACTTTGTCTCAAAAGGAAAAAAAAAAAAGAAAAAGAAATAATTAGGGCAGCACCTGTGGCTCAAAGGAGTAGGGCACTGGCCCCATATACCAGAGTTGGCGGGTTCAAACCCAGCCCAAGCCAAAAAACTGCAAAAAAAAGAAAAAGAAAGAATTAAACCACTTCTCTATAATTCAGCACTTCCAAACTGTCATATACAAGTGTTTCGTCATTTTGTGAGTTGTGCCCTATTCCTTGGCCACACTACATAAGCTCATGCAGGTTGGTTGCTGGGACCTGTGACCACAGAACCTGGTGCAGTGCCGGCCACACAGTGGATCACCCACAAGTCCTTGCCAACTAACTTCCTGATCCATTGGAATGGCCTTTTATTGCAGACTTACTGTGTGGCAGACTCTGGCAAGCACTGTACATACCACCACTGATCCTTATTCCAGTCACACATGGACAATGTGAGTATCCCCTTACACAGATGGCAAAACTGAGCCCCAGAAAGATGAAGGGACTGGATCACATCAACATAGCTGTTACGTGCCAGAGGTAGGATTTGAACTAAAGTTATGTGTATATGGCACCAAAGCCCATGCTTAGGAGAGTATGGACCGTATTTTTATGTCCTACAGATTCCTCCTCCAGACTTCATATGAAGATCAACCCTTATAGGGGTTTGGGGACAGAGGCCAGAGAAGCTAAGGGGAGTTAGGGGGGCAACAAGGAGTTAATGGAGAGTTTTCCTGCCAGGCAGCTGGGTCCCCGCTGCCCCCAGACTTACTCACTTTCCAAGACTTTCATGTAGGTCAAATCTTTGTAAAGCTCTCTGTCCCTCTGCTCTCCCTCCCAACACAGTTGCACAGAGGGAAGGATGAGATGAGTCTGTGTAAATGATTGGAGCCAACAATTCTCACCTTTGTCTTTTCTTGACCTAGAGTGCTGTGAAAAATCATATGTCTCAGAGTTGTTTATGACCCTGTCTCTGAAAATGAAAGGGCTCTCTATAAACCTGCTGACCCAAAGTATTGTGGGGTGGCA
Organism: Galagoides demidoff; assembly: GCA_963574575.1. Taxonomy (NCBI): domain Eukaryota; kingdom Metazoa; phylum Chordata; class Mammalia; order Primates; family Galagidae; genus Galagoides; species Galagoides demidoff. Next base: position 21,227 of record CAUYQV010074931.1, read on the forward strand.
GAGAGTCCAAAAAGAGGAATTCTCTAAGTATTCTGTGTTAGAGACTTTTTCCCCTTAAAACAATCCCTTGTGTTATGTGGGCAGACAGAGAAATATTTGTTAAGTATTTGTCACAGCAATGTTACTCCTATATGTCAAAGGAAAATTGACTAGTTCAGTCCCTTTGCAAAGATTTTTGTTAAATGATACATTTTCCCTTAATGCTGGAATCACACGTATGTTGCTGGTAGAAGCAACTGGAACAATCTCTTTGAAAGACACTTTGGAAGCCCCTTATGCCAGCAATGGGGCTGAGGGAGCAGTGTGTTTACTGGGAGAGTTTTGGAGTCAGGCAGACCTGAATTTGCCTTTGGTGAGTCACATAACATTTTGCAGCCTCAGTTTCCTCATCTATAAAATGGGAACAATGACATACACTTTCAAAATTGCTGTGAGGGCAACAAACCCCAGTCAGACCAATCAGAGACACCTGTAGCACAAGTTAAGATCGGAACTGATAACGCAAAGATGCATAACTGGCAGAGAATTTATTTTAGTGGTGGCATCACCAAAATCCAGTGGTGCTAGCCCTGGTAGCCTCATGGAACTGGCTGTGTGCTGTGATTTGGGGCTATAACCAACCTCCCTTCTTCTTGTTGATTTTTGTTTGTTTGTTTTTATTTGGGGGGTTTTGTTTTGGTTTGTTTGTTTGTTCATTTACTTTGAGACAGGGATCTTGCTCTTGCGCAGGCTGGTCTTGAACTCCTGAGCTCAATCAATCCACCCATCTCGGCTTCCCAGAGTTCCAGGATTACAGGCATGAGCCACCGCGCCTGGCATCTTCCCATTGATTTTTAACTATTTCCCAGTCTTCCTAGGATTTCTCCGAGTTAATGATGATGCTTTCAATAAATTGATTTTTGCTAAAAATCATAGTTTCTGTTGCTTGCAGCTGAGAACACTGAATATACAGATTACAAAGTATGGATAGGGAAGCAGAACCTCTACCTGCCGGTGTCTAAGGGGGGTTGGCCTATTTCCTTCACCTCTATGACTACTTGCTACCAGACAGGAGGTTAAAAATAGGGGATACCAAAGGCCAGCCAAGGTAGAGTACCATTCATTCCTCTGAAGTACCTTTATTCTTTTAGGTGCATCATGATCCAGCACGCCCCAATCTGACAAGAGTTGAGTGAAGAGGTAAACTAGGAGCCAGGAGACCTAAGCTCAAGTCTTAGCACGCCTCCACGTGGCTATGTGACTGCTGTGGCCTAAACCGTGTCCTCCAAAAAGGCCCTAGCCCCCAATGCAACTATATTTGGAGACAAGGCCATTCAGGGGGTAAGTAAGGTTAACTGAAGTCATGAGGGTAAGGCCCTAATCCAAGAGAACTGGTGTCCTTATAAAAAGAAGAGACACCAGAGGTGTGCCCAGAAGAAAGGTCATGTGTGGACACAGTGAGAAGGCAGACATCTACCAGCCTCACCAGGAACCAACCCTGCTGGCATCTTGATCTTGGACTTCCCATGTCCAGAGCAGTGAGAAAAATAAATGTCTATTGTTGGAACCCTCAAAGTTATGGTATTATGGACGACAACCTGAACAGACGAATACAGTGACCCCCAAGTAAATCACTCTGTAGAGCAGTGATTTTGAACTGGTGTGCCATGAGAGCATCTTAGTTGTGCCATGACAATTTTTAAAGGTCATTAATTAAATTATTTTTGAAAGAAGTCCAAAGCACAATAAGTATATTCTGTTTTTAACTCTGTTTTTTGAGCAACATAATTTAAGTGTGCCATGGAAGTTTAACCATAGGTTCAAGTGCACCGTGAGATAAAAAAAAGGTTAAAATACACTGCTATAGAGGATGTGTGTCATGTTGAGTCCCACTCAAGGCAGGAACCAGAATTTGCTCCTTCCTAGAATCCCTTGCAGCTAGAGAGGAGCATGTGACCAGGCTCCATCCAACAGACATGCATGCTGTGTGGCCAGGGTGGCAGCTGAGTCCAGCTCTTGGAACAGCTGTGAAGACTGCATAGGAACCAGCCCAAAGTGCATCCATATGAGTCATGGAGTCTGTCCCAAGGAGCTGTGAAGTCATTTCCTGTGACTGCTGTAAAAATTACCACAACTTGGTGGCCTAAAACAATAGAAACCTATCCTCCCGAAGTTCCAGTGGCCAGAACTCTGAAATCAAGACGTTGGCAGGGCTATGCTCCTTCCAAACAATCTAGGGGAGAATCTGCCCTTGCCTCTTCCAGCCTTTGGTGACTCCAAGCACTCCTTGGCTTGTGGCCTCATCACTCCCATCTCTGCCTCCAAAGTTTTCACATGGCTTATCTGTGTCTGTGTCTTCTCCTTTTCTGTCTCTTATAACAACACTTGTCATTGGACTTGTGGCCCACCTTTCTCGAGATCCTTCAATTACTTAAATCAGCAAAGGTGTTTTTTCTAAATAGGGTCACATTCTCAGGTCCCAGGGCTTAGAATGTGGACGTATCTTTTTATGGGGGGAGCACCTTTCAACCTAGTACAAATACTGGTATCTTTTTGAGACATCCCCAGAAGCACTTGTTTCCATTTGAATAGGCACAGACTTGCTTCTTTGATCTTCCTGGAATTTCTGTGAGCCACCTAAGACCCTTTAAAATATTCCCTTTCCTTTTTTATTTTTTCCAGATTAATGTGAGGGTACAAGCAATTAGGTTACAATGTTTGCATTTGTTAGGTAGAGTCCCTATTATAGTTATGTCCCACCCACCCCCAAAGATATGCTGTATATGCCCTTACATTGTGCCCATTAAGTGGGGGCACACACATCCCCCTCTCTCCTTCTTCCCCTTCCTTTTAAGTGAACAGAGTATTTGCCTTTTAACCAAGAACTCTGACTGGTACAAACTTGACTTTCCAGGTCTCACTCTTCCAAATGGAAAATGCAAGAATTGGACCAAGTAAGCTTTAACATCCCCTCTCATTCTGACTCAGATCAACTCCAGAATCGTTCGCTAAGCTTGCTTCAGGGAGATGTGACAAGTCGACGCCATCAATATTGGGAACTCAAACGGAAAGCCTTTCACCTAAGACCTCCGCAGGTGTGGAAGAGGCTGGGAAAAGAGCAGGTTGAAGGACGGATGCTGATAAACCACAATAACCTTGGAATGCAAAGCTGATTCTGGGGAGTCAGATTGTTAATATTCAGGATGTTAGATAATCTCTGATAATGATAGACCCAGGCTCCAGAAATGAAATTAAGAATGCTGATCAGCAAGGGAAGAGCAACAAGAACTAATTGCCCACAGCAGGGAGTGACTTTTCAGATCCAGCAGTGGGAGCGGTGTGCTCTCATAAGCACTAGAGGCAGCATGCTTCAGAGAGTGCACAGTGCCAAGAGGTCAGGGTCCTGATCCCAGCTTGGCCGCCAGCCCACTGTGTTGTCTGGCAGGTCATTCCCTTTCCCTGGGTGTCAGGACCTGTGTGAGATAGAACCTGAGAAAGCAGCAAACCAATACACAAGGGTTAGGATCTATTGAAAAAAAAAACTCAAGTAGTACCTCTCAGCAGGACCATTCTATGAGGGGAAAAAGGGACTCCCATTTTCTCCCTGGTTTTAAGATCAGCATCATATGGATAACAATGTGCCTTCTTTTTTGAGTCATCAAATAATCCCATTTAGGCAGCCCCTGGCCCCACAACTATACTACTGAGGAACATTTGGGTTCAGAACTCCAATTCCAACTAGTTTCAACACAAAAGGACTTTTTCAGCTCCTATAATTGGGATCTGCAAGTTGGCTTAGACATGACAGGATGTGGGATTCCACCTGCATCTTATGGACAACATCCCTTTCAGCCCTGGGCCAAGCTTTCTTCTGTGTCGTCTCCATTCTCAGGTGACTGCCACCTGCTCCAGGCTGTCCTTCAGCTCAGAGTCTACTGGGAAAAGAGCACCTTCTTCCCGACAGCTCCAGCAGGAGTCCTGGGCTGTGTTCCTATGGGCCCTGCTCAGCCTGCATCAGCCACAGTGACATTCTCATTGTGCAAGCTTGGACAGCATGTTCTATCCTATAGCCAGAAGTGAGGTCAGTCCCATCCACCACATCATGGGCACTGAGCATAGTGCCCCCCCTTTTCTGCACAGGGTCTCAGATCCGGATGTGTCTCCCTGATCCTGCTCATAGTAGGTTCTAGATTCTACTGGAGGCCATTTGTTCTCTGGATCCCTGCACATCCTGGGGTGGCCACAGGAAGCCCTGAGGAGGGTGGCAGGCCACCTTGCCACCCAGATACTTCCTTCCACCTGGGCTTCCTACGACCCTGCCCTGGATGAGGATGAGACTGCATGGGACCCTCTCGACCCTCCCCAGGTGCCCTGGGGAAGTTTGGCCTGACCCTCCTGTGGCCAGTGCCCCAAGTGCCCCTAGGCTGGGGATGTGGGGACAGGGGGTACAGGAACACTGGCATTTGAACTGCTCGCTCAGCCTCCTTCTCTCTTCTCCTTCCCACCGTCCTATGAGAGAGGAACACGTGGCTTCCTGTGTCTTCAAAGCCACAATGTCATATCCAGAGTAAACCTCCAGTATCCAGGCAGTCGGTCCTGCTGTTGTTAATGTGCTAACACATTATATGGCTTAATGGTCACATAATGGGCCTGCAGGACCAACCAGAATGGGAGCTAAAAGGTACAGAAAATCCTTTTCTTTCTTGGCAAATCCTGCCTTTTAATACCACTTCTGTATCCAAGCCTGAGGAATAACCTTTTTGCTCCAGAAGGGACCTTTCTTTCCCTGGGGAGAGAAGCCTCAGAGCCTAGGCTTGGGGTAGCTGACTCCAAAGCCGAGTGAAATTTCATGCCCCCCTTGTTTCCTTCCAGAAATGATGATTTGCATTTATGTGGAGCTTTCCAGTGTAAATGTGCTTTCATGAACATCAGTCATGACAACTCAATGATTGAGGTAAGCGTGCCCATTATACAGGCAGAAAAACTGAGTCAAAGAGAGCTGGTTAATGGCAGAGCTTGGACTTGTATTTCTATCTTCTGACAAATATATGCTGAACATATACTACATTCCTTGATGGACTTAGGAATTTTTTTTTTTTTGAGACAGAGTCTCACTTTGTTGCCATTAATAGAGTACCATGATGTCATAGCTCACAGCAACCTCAGATTCTTGGGCCCAAACAATTCTCTTGCCTCAGCCTCTTGAGTAGCTGAGACTACAGGCACCCACCACAACGCCTAGCTATTTTTAGAGATGGGGTCTCACTCTTGTTCAGGCTGGTCTTGAATCCATGAGCTCAGGTAATCTACCCACCTCGGCCTCCGAGAGTGCTAGGATTACAGGTGTGAGCCACCATGCCCAGCCTCCGGACTTAGGAATTTTTTATTAAGCTTTCCTTTTTTATTCATTCTTACTAAAACCTACAAATCCTTATAAAGACATTATATTCATATATGGAGTCATAAAAATTCATAGTTTTAGTTTGAAGAATAAAGTTTATGTTTGTCCCATTATGTTTAGATGGGTCAAATGGAAATAACTTCAGCGTTAAAAGTTTGGCCAGGGGGGGAAAATCTCCTTGAAATCCAGGGCCATTTCATAATTTGACGCCTATGAAACATTAGCCTAGTAGATCTCCGAAGTGCCTGCCAGCTCCAATGGACCAGGGTTTTTCATATGGAATTCCCTCCAGGAAAGAGTCTGGATCAGAAAGCTCCTTCCCAAAGCTGCATTTTCTTGTTTCTTAAGTAGCATGAGGTCCTCTTTAATACTCTCATTTTTAGGGGAAAAAAAATGCATGAATAAATGCTTGAAAGAAAAAAATCCAAATTGGGCAAATACCAAAATTTGGACAAATTAAACAGCTGAAAGAAGGCAAAGTGTCAGAAAGAAACTTGGTCTTCCTGAACCAATTCATGACATGATTTTTTGAAATAGCAAATTTGTCTTGTACACATGTAATGCAATTTGATTTACCAAAATTCAACTTTGGTTCAAGAGTCTGTGGTGCAGTGAAGCTTACCTATCATAGCAAGGGGAACGTCATCACTCCTGGAAGATTAGGTGCTGCTGGTGACTCTCTCTGTGACTCTGGAGATGTCTCTGCCTCTGCTGGCTTCCACATTTATACCTTCAGCTCTGCCTCCTCCTGAACCCCTGAACTTCAAACTCAAATATTCATCTGTCTGCTTATCTACAGAGCCTCTTGGGTATATGACAGCATCTCAGCTTGGACATAACCAAAAGATAAGTCTTGATTTGCACCCAAGTCTTGTTTCTTTTTTCTGTTTCTTTGGTTTTTGGTCCCCCACCCCCACCCCAGTCCTTAACATCTCCTTAGATGGAAACAGCCACCCAATTGTTCAAGCCACAAACTTAGGAGGCACCCATAATCTCTATCATGGCTATCAATAGCAAAGGCATCTATCGTTCATTAAGGGGGACAGTGACCAAAAATAATTGTGTCTTAAACAAAACAGAAATTTATTTTGCTTATGTCTTCCTATAGAGAGGGAGGGAAGTAGTCCAGACTTGCTAACATGTCTCCACTCCATGAAGGTCTCAGGGATACAGACGACATCTCCATCATTATTCCACCCCTGGATGTGGTCTAGCTCTTCATGACACAACATAGCAGCTAAAACACCAGTCATTGCATCAGGAGTCCAAGCAGCAGTATGGAAGGAGCCATGGAAAAGAGGCAAAGGGCATGTACTGCTACCTTTCATGAAAGGTAATTTTGCTAATGCCTCATTGGCGGAACTCAGTCACATGACTGCATTACCTAACTGCAAGAGAGGCTGGGAGATGTAGTCTTTATTACAGGCACTCATACCTGACACATGTGTCTATGTTATCAGCTAAAAGTTGGGAGTTTTATTACTATGCAAGGGTAGAGCAGATATGGGGATGGGAGGAGGCAGCCAGAAGTTCTTGCCACACGTGGTTGTGATGACCTAGGTTCATGGGCCCCTCCCCGCTCTTTGACCTCTTCTCCCTGACCTTCCCAACAGGGTCTAGCCACACTGTTTCCAATGTCTGTTGAATACCCCAAGCTTGTTCCTGCCTGAGAGCCTTTTTGTGTTTGCTGCTCCCTCCTTCTGAGATGTGTCCTCCAGATTTGCACATGGCTGACTTCTCATTACTCCAATCTCAGCTCAAATGTCAGTTCCTCACTGGGGCCTTCCCTGACCACATTTTTTTTTCCCCTTCTTTCCCTCCCTCCCTCCCTCCCTTCCTCCCTCCCTTCCCTCCTTTCTTTCCCTTCTTCCCTTTCTTTCTCTCTTTCATCCTTTTTGAGACAGGGTCTTACTCTGTTGCTCAGGCTTGACTGCAGGGGCATTATCATAGTTCAGTATAACCTAGAATTCCTGGGTTCAAGCAATCCTCCTGCCTTAGCCTCCTGAGTAGCTGGGACTACAGGTGCCCACATAATGCCTGGCTAATTTTTCTATTTTTAGTAAAGACAGGGTCTCATTCTTGCTTGGCTGGTCTCAAACTCCTGAACTCAGGGTGACCCCTGTGGCTCAAGGAGTGGGGCGCTGGCCCCATATACTGGGGGTGGTGGGTTCAAGCCGGGCCCCAACCAAAACTGCAAAAAAACCCCGAAAACTCCTGAACTCAAACAATCCTCTCACCTTGGCCTCCCAGAGTGATAGCATTACAGACATGAGCCATGGTGCCGGCCCCTAATCACTCTTTCTAAGACAGCTTCCCCACCACAGCCAGCTGCAATCACATAACCCTATTTTATTTTCTTAAAAGCATTTCAAAGTAACTCTCTGAAAATATCTTTCACTTTTTTAAAAAATGTCTCCCAACTAAAGAACACAAGCTCCATCGGGGCAGGGGCCTCAACTATACTGTGAATTCTCTACCTCAGCATGGGGTAGAGACTCAATATTTGTTAAATAAATGAACAAACTTCTCCACTCATTTATCATCAGTAAGTGTGAAATCAAACTTATCAATTCGACAGATCATCAGTATTCCCAGAGCTTCCCACAGAGACGAGCGACTGCCATCACCGGCCAATTATTTCTGCACTTTGGATAAGGAAACGATTCATTTTCGCTGAGACTCCATCAGGAGAGGTGGGAGGGTAGAATTTGGACTTCAGAAGAAGCTGCGTTCGGCTCTGACTTTGCTGCCTAAAGCAGGAATCGACCCTAAATGAACAGAGAAGAGAAAGACCAGCCATATTTTAGTCTGTGCTAATATGCTGTCTGGAAGTTTCTGAACCAGAGTCTCCAAGGCGGCAGCAACAGCGCCCAGGCAGTGTGGGCTGTGGCCGTCAAGATCACAGTCTCCTTCCTCGTTCTGCCACTTACTGGCTATGTCAGGGTAGCCTTAGGCAAACGCCTTAAACCCACAGTGCCTCAGTTTCCTCATTGCAAATTGATACAGATAATGACAGCCCCTCTGTTGCAGGATATGGAGATGACTAAATTAGTTAAAATATGTAAAGTGATTTTTAAGCTGAATATAAAATAAGCAGTCAATGAGATCATTATTATTAGCTGCCAGGTACTTAGAGTATATTTTTTAAGCCTCCCAAATAATCCTGTAAAGACAGCTATTGTTCTTCCCATTTAACTAATGACAACACAGAAGCTTGGAGATAGCAAATTTCTTGGCCCAGACAACTCTGGGGTTTTTTATACCTCATCACCCCATAACATGACTGGACCCCCTGTAACCAATTGGCATGCCTTCTGGTTTGAGGGCAGGACTAATGTCCTTGGTGTGCCGACTCAGCAGGCGTGGTCCACCTGGCATCACACTGGCTTCTTTGGCCACACGTCCGACAAAAGTTCCCTTTACTAAGGATCTCCCGTGAGCTGAGCCCTGGGCTGGGCACCTTGAATGCAAAGGTGCTGGAAATCCAGCCCCACCCTGGGGAAGCCGACAGGTGATTGGGGAGTCAGGGTACAGAGTGAGCCCCCAGCATCTCAGCAAACAGCAGCTGGTGCTCTGCCCCGGGCCATGCAAAGCTTCTTAGAGAGGAGGACATTAGACTTGAGCCTGGAAGGATGAGCAGCTAAAAGTGTGGGGTGGTGTTGTGAGGGAAGAGGGATGGATCTGGGGAGAAAGTCTCCCAAATAAAGGGAACTGAAAGGACAAAGGCACAAATGTGTGGGCCTGGGATCTTGGGTCATTTGCTGCTGAATCTCCTAGCATGGCATCTGGCACATAATAGGTGAAAATATGTTTTTTGTTGTTGTTGTTGAGACAGAGTCCACCCTATGCCCTGAGCAGAGTGCAATGGCATCATAGCTCACTGCAACCTCAGACTCGGGCTGTGGGCATCCCGCTGCCTCAGTCTCTGGAGGCCGCTGGGATTACAGGTGCCCACCGTGGCGCACAGCTGAGTTTTTCCATTTTTTTAGGAGTTGGGGTCTCATTCTCGCTCAGGCAAGGACAGAACGAATGAAGGAAACACTGTCACAGGCAGCCTCATGGGTGAAACTCGCAAGTGCAAGGTTAAAGTAAAGCTGCAGCCACAAAAAACTACAGTGTGTGGTTCACTTTGTGTAATTTGTCAACAGACGAATCAAAGCCATGGTGCAAGAGGCCAGGACAGCACTTACATTGGGGGAGGAAGAAGGGCTGAAACCGGGGGTTTCTGGGGTGCTGGGAAATGTATTACAAAATATTCTCCATGTGTTGGCCATTCTTTGTAAAGTTTTGTAATGAATATTTTGTAAATAAAGGTACATTTAGGCTCAGCGCCCATAGCTAAGTGGTTAGGGTGATGGTCACATACACAGGGGCTGGCAGGTTTGAACTCTGCCCAAGCCAGGTAAACAATGACAACAATAACAACAACAAAAATACCCAGGTATTGTGGTGGCAACTGTAGTTCCAGCTACTTGGGAGGCTGAGGCAAGAGAATCACTTAAGCCCCAGAGTTGGAGGTTGCTATGAGCTGTGCGCCACAGCACTCTACCGAGGGTGACTTATTATGTCACCTTATATCATAATAAGACTGTCTCAAAAAAAAAAGAAAAAAGGTACATTTAGTTACAATTTCCCATTTCCCTATGTATGGCGACTTTATGGGTGACTTTGGGGACATCCAGTGTTTCTTCACCTGTGGGCTGCGTGCACAGGCATGCTCACCTGTGATTAGGCGTTGAGGCCCACGTGGTTTGTGTTTTTTACTATATGCTATATTTTCATTTAAAAGCTTCATGTTTTAACCAGTGGTATCTATAATCTGTTTTAAATGTTAGTTTTAGGATCAGTATTCCAGAAAACGTCTGCGATCACCCAAGTTGGAATTAAATGAGCTAACGCCCCCCAAGCACTTAGCTTGGTGTCTCAAATGGAGGATTCTGCTCGATAATCGCCCGCAGTTGCTATGATTACTAAGTCTCTGACTCCAAGCAGCAGTGGAGAATTTTTTAAAAGCACATCAAGACTAAGATCTAGCTCAACTATCAAGAGTCCATCTTAAAAGAAAGGAGGACAGTACAAAAAACGAGGTGAAATTGCTCCCTGCAGGCTCATCCAGGGCCAAGGCCAAGGCCAGTTTTTCCCCTGTGGCTCCATGCCACAAAGAGGGCCAAGCTGCCTGCCAACATCCAGCACAGCCCAGATCCCTTCCCAGGTCCATATGGTTTTTCTCTGCCCTTCTTTTTCCATTACTCGCACAAGACACCTTTTTATAACGTGAGGCTTCTGGACTCAGACCGAGCACATGTGTTTTTAAGGGAAATCAGAGCAGCGATGTGAGCTGCCGGCCACTAGTGCCAGGAACACACTGTCATAAAGCTCGCTGTGTCCCGCCCCAAAGTCTTCATCAATTGGTACGGGTCCCCGGCCCTTCTCTGTCTATACCTATACCTCCTTCTGCTGTTGGCCTGTATCTTCCTGCCAACGACACCCAACCCTGAGCCCTACTCACACACACACACATGGTCACAGCCACACGTGTATGCACAGCACACACTCACACATACACGTGCCCACACCCATTCTCAAGCCCACCTGCACTCTCACTCATCAAGGACCACTCAGAGGCCAGGTGTGGTGGCTCACACCTGTAATTCTAGCACTCTGGGGGGCTGAACTGGGAGCATCAGTTGAGGCCAAGGGTTTGAGACCAGCCTGAACCAAAACAAAATTCCAACTACAAAAAATAGAAAAATTAGCTGAGGATGATGGCACACCCCAAGTTACAAATATCCAACTTGTCTACAACTCACACTTATGAATAGGTATTATAGGGCTATTACAGGTAATAGATAATGTTCCTGTTCTGACTTACATACAAATTCAACTTAAGAACAAACCTATAGAACCTATCTCATTCATAAGTAACCCAAGGAACCGCCTGTACTCAAGGGGCTGAGACAGGAGAACTTCTTGGGCCCACGAGTTCAAGGCTGCAGTACCCTGCCTCGAAAAACAACTCACGACAAAGAAATGTCCCTTGTCTACCAGGACAGCCTTGAAAATCGAGGACAGAGTTCCTCAAAACATGATTCCAATGGCATCCTATGTCATAGTCATCTGCTTTGTAAAAAGCTGCACCGTCCTGAGCCAAACTCTAGACCAGCTGAAACAGAATCAGTGGTCGCGTGGCCCAGGACTCTGCATTTCACAAGTGACAGGTGGTTTTTGCTCTCAACAAACCCAAGAGCCAGGTATCTTTCTAGAGAAGAGGGAGGAAGGAGGGAGCCCCTTTCCAGAGAAGAGGTTGCAAGTGAAAATGTTTCTGAGGTGGGGGTGCAGGGGCAAATGCAACCCTGACCCACAGAGCCCCCCCCACTCTGGGCACACCAGAGGTGGTCTGGCTGGACTCAGAGGAGGGGGGGGTGACGGGCTGCGGGGGCAGAGAGGAAGGAAGAGATGGACTTTTTCTTCTTCTTCAGTAGTGGGAAAAAGTTACCACAGACCAGAAAATGGCTGACATCGCCCTCTACGGTAAGGTTATTTTCGCCCTCCCGGGAGCTTCTGAAGGGGCTTTCACTCAGACTGCTGGGTGCTGAGAACCATCCCCAAAGGGAATGGCTAAAATGGCCACCCTTTCAGCATGGCTCTCAATGCCAGGGGCCGACCAGCTGGCTCACTTCTGCTGGTCGTAACTGATTTCTCTCCTGTGGCTTCGGTGAGATGGCAGCTGGGGTTGGAACATTCCAAACACCTCTCTCCCCCCCACAAGGCCTCCCCACACAGGTGCTTGGGTCTCCTCACACAGCAGACTGACACTTCTTTTTTTTTTTTTTTTTTTTGAGACGGAGCCTCAAGCTGTCCCCCTGGGTAGAGTGCCATGGCATCACAGCTCATAGCAACCTCCAACTCCTGGGCTCAAATGAGTCTCCTGCCTCCGCCTCCCAAGTAGCTGGGACCACAGGCGCCCACCACAACGCCCAGCCATTTTTTGGTTGCAGCCATCATTGTTGTTTGGCGGGCCCAGGCTGGGGATTCGAACCTGCCACCTTAGATGTATGTGGC
>CAUYQV010074936.1:0-36470 GCA_963574575.1 Galagoides demidoff
AAAACAATAACTGAGAAAATGACATGAAGGCTGTGTTGACCAGTTTGATGGAAGTATTTCAGATTGCATGTGAAAACCCCACACTGTACCCCAGAAGTGCATTAATGTACATAGTTACCATTCAATAAAAAAAAAAAAGAAGCACCTGTAATATTCACAGTCCCTGAGCACAGACTCACCAAAGACTGAGACAACAGTCCTAGTCCTAGGACAATAGTCTACTTCCCTCCCCCCATACCTTACCACTACGTTAGTAAAGGACTAGGTATTTACTACAGTTCCTTAGTCAATACATCATGTCTCTCTTTCAACAAAATCTTACAAAGCATACAACAAAGCAAAAGCCACAATTTAAACACAATAAACAATGATCGAACCAGATGAAAATATGGCAGGGATCCTGCAATAATCTAATCAAGATTATTGAGCTCACCTCCTATACCAGCCTGAGCAAGGATACATTCTCTCTACTAAAAATAGAAAATAAAATAAAATAAAATAAAACCTAGCCAGGCATTATGGCAGGCACCTACTGACCAGCAACTTGGAAGGCTGAAGCAAGAGGATGGCTTGAGCCCAAGAGACTGAGGTTGCGGTGAGCTATGATGATGCCAGGACAATCTAGCCTGGTCACTCTAGCCTGGGGCAACAGAGTGAGACTCTGTCTTTAAAAAAAAAAAATTAATGGTAAAATATATGTAATTATTTTTTTAAAAAAGAAGCTTTTGGCTCAATGCCTGTAGCACGGTGGTTTTAGCATCGGCCACGTACACTTAGGCTGGCAGGTTCGAACACAGCCTGGGCCAGCTAAACAACGACAACAACAACAAAAAATAGCAGGGCGTTGTGGCAGGTGCCTGTAGTCCCAGCTACTTGGAAGGCTGAGGCAAGAAAATCACTTAAATCCAAGAGTTTAAGGTTGCTGCAAGCTGTGATGCCACAGCACTCTACCCAGGGCAACAGTTTGAGACTGTCTAAAAAAAAAAACCTTTTGTGGACGGCGCCTGTGGCTCAAAAGAGTAGGGCGCCGGCCCCATACACCAGAGATGGTGGGTTCAAACCCAGACAGGCCAAAAACTGCAAAAAAAAAAAAAAAAACTTTTGATAGGCTCATCAGTAGACTGGGCACAGCTGAGGAAGAAATCCCTTGAAGTTATGACAATAAAAACATTCAAGACTGAAAAGCAAAGAGAAAGGATAAAAAACAGGACATACTACCCAAGAACTGTGGGAAAAATACCAAAGATATGAAATACACATGCTTGGAACAGCAGAAGGAGAAGAGAAAAAGGAACAGATATAATATTTGATGCAATAATAACAGAGAATATCCCTCACATTAACAAGACACCAAAACACAAACATGGGAAGCTCAAAGAGCACCAAGCAGGGTAAATGCCAAAAATAAAAACCAAAAATACCCTACACCTAGGCATATCATATCCAACCTTGAAGGAAGCCAGAGAATAAATATACCTTACCTATAGAGAAGCCAATATAAGAATGACATCCAACTTCTCAGAAACCATGCAAGCAAGAAGAGAGTAAAATATTCAAAGTGTTGAGAGAAAAAGAATACCTACCTAGAATTCTGTACCCTGCAAATTATCCTTCAAATGTGAAGAAAGACTTTTCCAGACAAACAAAAACTGAGGGAATATATTGTCAATAGACCTACATGAAATGTTAAAAAGTTCAGAGAGAAGGAAAACAATATAGGTCAGAAACTTGGATCTACATAAAGAAAGGAAGAGCATTTGAGAATGAATAAATGAAAATAAAATAAAAACTTATGTTTCAGGTGGTGCCTGTGGCTCAGTGAGTAGGGTGCCAGACCCATATACGGAGGGTGGCGGGTTCAAACCTGGCCCCAGCTAAAACTGCAACCACAAAATAGCCAGGCATTGTGGCAGGTGCCTGCAGTCCCAGCTACTCGGGAGGCTAAGGCAAGAGAATTGCCTGAGCCCAGAAGTAGGAGGTTGCTGTGAGCTGTGATGCCACCGTACTCTACCGAGGGCAATACAGTGTGACTCTGTCTCTACAAAAAAAAAAAACCAAAAAACTTATGTTTCTTATTCTTAATTCATCTAACAAATAACTGTTCAAAATAGCTTGGCACTGTAGCACAGTGGTTATGGCGCCAGTCATACACCGAGGCACCAAGGATGGCAGGTTGGAACCCGGCATAGGCCAGCTAAACAACAATGACAACTGCAACAAAAAATAGCTAGGTGTTGTGGCAGGTGCCTGTAGTCCCAGTTACTTGGGAGGCTGAGGCAAAAGAATCACGAAAACCCAAGAGTTTGAGGTTGCTGTGAGCTGTGACACCATTGCACTTTACTGAGGGCAACATAGTGTAACTCTGTCTCAAAAAAAATAAATAATTGTAATAGCAACAATGCATTAAATTAAGTATACTTGTGTGTATGCATCTGTGTGTATATATATACACAAAAAAAATTATACACATATACATATATAGTAATAAGGACATTTCAGTCCATGATGGACTACATATATACAATGGTGATCCCATAAGCTTATATTATATATTTACCACACCTTTCCATGTTTAGATATGTTTATGTAAACACCATTGTATTATAACTATCTACAGTATTCAGTATAGTAACATGCTACAGGTTTGTGCCCTATATACTGTATATAACCTACAAATGTAGCAGGATGTATACCATCTAGGTTTGTGTAAGTACACCCTGTGATGTTCACCCAACAAAATCCCCCATGATGCATTTCTCAATGTGCCCATTATTAAGCAGCACTTGACTATTATTAAACACACACAGATATATTATACACTCTCATAATGAGTAAAATAAAGACAGCACTAAATGCTGCTGAGGATGTGGAACAACAGGAACCATCTACTGTAGGCAGATATGTAAACAGTACCATCACTTGGGAATAAAGTTTGGCAATTTCTTACATAGGATTTTTTTTTTTTTTTTGAGACAGAGTCTCAGCCTGTCACCTGGACTAGAGTGCAATGGCATCACCATAGGTCACTGGTGTGTTCCAGTGATCCTCCTGCCTCGGTCTTCCAAGTAGCTGGGACTATAAGCATTGTAACAGGCTAGTTTTTTTTTTTTATTTTTTTTTATTTTTAGTAAAGACGAGATCTCATCTTTGTTCAGGCTGATCTTAAACTCCTAAGCGATCTTCCCATCTTGGCTCCCTGGAGTGCTAGGATTACAGGCATAAACCATCACCAATTTCTTATTAAGTTAAACATATATGTGCCCTTTGACACAGCAATTCAACTTCTAGATATTTATTTTAAGAGAAATAAAAAGCCAGCCATAACAAAAGGAATTGTACAAGAATATTCATAACGTTATTCACAATAGCCAAACAATGGAAACAATCTATCAATAGGAGAAGGGATAAAGAAATTATGGTATATTCAAAAAGGAATACTACATGGCAGTAAGAATAAGCTACTGACACAGAATAACACAAATGAATCCTATAGATAAAATGCTAACTAAAAGTACCAAAATGTTGAGAATAATGATCTGTTATATAAACAACTGAAAGATCCTATTTATAATCTTCTCCAGTAGGCAAAACTAATCTAAGTTTAAAAAATAATCAGAACAGGGGTTGTTTCTGGGTGGTAGGGAGAGCAATCTGGGAAGACAGAAAATATTCTATATGGTAATAGAGGTATGAGTTAACACATTATATGCAATTATGCATTTCAATGTATGTAAGTCTTATCTCATGAAAAAAATATATGAATAATAATGGGAGGAGGCCAGGCAGGGTGACTCATGCCTATAATCCTAGCACCCTGGCAGGCCAAGGCAGGAAGATCACTTGAGCTCAAGCATTTAAGACCAGCCTCAGCAAGAGTAAGACCCCATCTCTACTAAAAATAGAAAAATTAGCCATGAGTATGGAAGGTGACTGTAGTCCCATCTTACTCAGGAGGCTGAGGTAGGAGGATCAGTTGAACCTAGGAATTTGAGGTTGCTCTGAGCTAGGCTGATGCCATGGCACTCTATCCTGGGGCAACACAGTGAAACTCTGTCTCAAAAATAATGATGATGATGATGAGGGGGAGGAGGGTTAGAAATATAGATGAAACAAGAATGATACAATGTTGATATTTATTTAAACTGGGTATTTAACACAATCAACAAAGCAAAGACAACCTTTAGAAAAGAAGATATTCCCATGCTATTCTGACAAAGAGCTAATAAACAGAATCTACAAAGAACTCAAGTAAATCAACAAGAAAATAGCAAACCCCATTAAAAACCAGATAAGATACATGAATAGAATCCTTTTTCATGAGGAAAGACGAATGGCCAACAAACACAGGAAAAAACTCACTGTCTCTAATTATCAGAGACATGTAATGTAAATCAAAACCACTCTGAGATCTCACCTAATCCCAGTGAGAATAGCCTACATTACAAGGTCCCAAAACAACAGATGCTGGCATGGGTTTGGAGAAAAGGGAACACTCATGCACCGTCAGTGGGATGGCAAACTAGCAAAGCCTTTATGAGAAGAAGTATGAAGAATCCTTAAAGAACTAAAAGTAGATCTTCCATTCGATCCTGCAATACCATTACTAGATTATTTACCCAAAAGAGTCATTTTGTCATAATATTTGCACGCAAATGTTTATAGCAACTCAATTCACAATTGCAAAGATGTAGAAACAACCCAAGTACCCTCCAAGCCATGAATGGATTAATAAACTGTGGTGTATGTATACCATAGAATACTATTCAGTCATTAAAAAGATGGAGACTTTATATCTTTTATAACAACCTGGAAGGACTTGGAGAACACTTGCCTAAATAAAGTATCACAAGAATGCAAAAACAAGCATCACATGTTTGAACTAGATTAACAACCATGTGCTCATATGTGAGAAAAACTCAACTAAATTCAAAAAGAAGGAAGACGGGGAGAAGGTTCAGTAAGTTTCAACCCAATAGGTATAATGTACAGGCTCATGGCACACTTCCTAGGTGAAGGATACAGCTATAACTTGGACTTTACCTTAGAAACGCAAACAATGTAACCTAACTGTATGTACCCTCATGTTAAACTGAAATTTAAAAAAAAAAAGGGTCATTAATATTTTGTTTAATTTGTACATATTTGAAATTTTTGATATCTAAAAGCAACTGTTTTTAAGTGCAAAAGACCAAGAAAGCAACAAGTTTAGGTTAGAGAGGAAGATAAGAAGTATGAAAATAATATTATCCTATACTAGGGCAAAGCTCAGTGGCTCACACCTATAATCCTAGCACTCTGGGTGGCAGAGGTGGGTATATCTCCTGAGCTCACAAGTTCAAGACCAGCCTGAGCAAGCACAAGACCCCATCTGTAAAAATAGCCAGGCATTGTGGTGGGCACCTGTAGTCTCAGCTACTTGGGAAGCTGAGGCAAGGGAATCTCTTGAGCTCAAGAGTTTGAGGTTGCTGTGAGCTGTGACACCACAGCACTCTACCAAGGGCAACAAAGTTAAGACTTTGTCTTGAAAAAAAAACAAAAAATTCTCCTATACTAGACATTCCTGGAAAAAAGAAAGATATGAAAATAATAGGTTCAAAAGAGTCAACAGATGACTAACAAATAATGTTCTCTGACTGATGATTTGCTTCTTCCAAGATGATCTACAGGAATTATCTAACCTATCATCAGATTGTGGAAAAGGAAATTCACTTGGTAGGGAAGAGACAAAGTCCTCTAACATAATAAAGGGTCCAAAATAAACCCTACATAAGCTATGAAGCTTACCTGATGGATAGCTGATAATATTAAGGAATTGTTACTTTTTTCTGATGTGATAATAGTGTGTGGTTATATAACTTTATAAAGTCCTTATCTTTTTAGAGATACATATATAAATACCAATGGAATTATATACTGTCTGAGACTTGCTTCAAAATCATAGGGGGAAATGGAGAGGCATTAATAATTGTTAAGACAGGGTAGAGGAATACGGGGACTCAATATATATTTTCTATTCTATCTATGCTTTGATTGTAAATATTCTGTGTTTCAAATCTTTTTTAGTAACAGTAATGATATAGTTCACAATATAAAATTAATTATTTTAAGATATATAACTTAGTGAGTTTTAATACATTCAGGGTTCTATAACCATTAACTACCTAACTTCAGAAAAATCTTCATTACTCCAAAAGAAACTCTATAATCATTAGCAATAACTCCCCATTTCTCTTCCCTCCAACCCCTGGAAACCACTAATCTCTTTTCTGTCTCTATGGATTTGCCGATTCTGGACATTTCATTTAAATAAAATTACATAATATGTGGCCTTTGTATTTGGTGTATTCATTTAGCAAGTCTTCAAGGTTCATCCATATCATACCACGTATATCAGTACTTCACTCCATTTTATAACTGAGTAATGTTCCCTTGTATAGATTCTCCATATTTTAATTACCCATTTCTCCATGCATGAACATTTGGGCGGTTTCACTTTTTGACTATGCATAATGCTACTATGAACATCCATGTACAAAGATTTGCGGGCATGTTTTCAATTCCCTTGTGTAGATACCTAGAAATGGAAAGCCTGCGATATTCAGTAACTCCATTTAACTTTTTAGGAACTCCCAACTGTTTTCCAAAGTGGCTGCATCCCTATGGGCAATGTATGAGGGTTCCAGTAGCTCCACATTCTTGCCAACATTGGTTAATGTCTGTTTTTTTCCAGTATAGCCCCCCTAGTGGGTATAAAAGTGGTATATCATCATGGTTATTTGTACTTATTTGCATTGTTGGTTATTAATGCTGAATGTATTTTCATGTGCTTATTGACCATTTGTATGTGCTCTCTAAAGGAATTTGTACTAACATCCATTGCCTTTTAATTGGGTTGCCTTTTAACTGTAAAGCTTTACACTGTCTGGATATAAATCCCTTACCAGGTATAATTCGCAAGTTTCTTCTCCCATTTTGTAGATTGCCTTTTAATGTTCTTGATGTATCTTTTGAAGCACATGTTTTTAATTTTGATGAAATACAATTGATCTTTTCTTTGGTTGCTTGTACTTTAAGATATGATATCTGAGAAACCATGGCCTGATTCAAGGTCACAAAGATTTAACTCTATGTTTCCCTCTAAAACAGTGGTTCTCAACCTGTGGGTCGTGACCCACAGGAACTGTAATAAAGGGTCACAGCATTAGGAAGGTTTAGAACCACTGCTCCAAGAGTTTTATTGTTTCAGGTCTTACATTTAAATCTGTGTTCCATTTTGAGTTAATTTTTTTGCCTACGGCATAAGGTAGGACCCTAACTTCATAATTTTCCATGTGGATATTCAATTGTCTATAGCACCATTTGTCGAAAAGGCTATTCTTTCCTCCACTGAATTCACTCCCATCACAAACTGGTTGACCATAACATAAGGATTTATATCTGGACTCTCAATTCTATATGTCTATCCTCATGCCAGTACCATACTGTCTTCATTAAAATCACTTTGTCTAAGTTTTGAAACTGGAAAGTGAATCCTCCAACTATATTCTTTTTCAAGTTTGTTTTGGCTATTCTGGGTCCCATAGCCACAGAAATTTTAGAATCAGGTTTCCAATGTCTTCAAAGAAAACCAGCAAGAACTTTAAAAGAGACTGTGTTTAGTTTATAGATCAATTTGGGGAATACTGCCATCTTAACAATATTAAGCCTTCTGGTCTATGGACATAGAACACATTTCCATTTATTTAGGTCCTTAACTTTTTCAATGGTGTTATTCAGTTTTCAGTGTACAATCTTGCACTTCTTTGGTTTATTTCTAAGAATTTTCCTCTTTTTTATACCACTGCAAATGGATTGGTTTTCTTAGCTAGTATACAGAAATATAAATGATTTTTATAAAATTATCGTATATCCTGCAGTCTTGCTAACCTTACATGCTATAGTTGATTTTTTGTGGATTCCTTAGGATTTTCTACGGTCATCGCTTGGTAACCACCCTCAGGGGATTAGACCCTCCCCAATTCCAAAATCTTTGGATGCTCAAATTCTTATTTTAAATGGCATATTTAGGTTGGACAAGGTGTTTCACTCCTGTAATCCCAGCACTCTGGGAGATGAAAGCAGGTGGATGGCTTGAGTCCACAGGTTTGAGACCAGCCTGAGCCAGAGGGAGATCCCGTCTCTAAAAATAACCAGGCGTTGTAGTGGGCACCTGTAGTCTAAGGCAAGAGAAGAGCTTGAGACCAAGAGTAGACGTTGTTGTGAGCTATGGTGCCACAGCACTCTACCAAGTGGGACAAAGTGAGAGTCTGCCTCAAAAATAAATAAATAAAATGGCATATTTGAATTTAACCTAGGCACATCTTCCCATATAATTTAAATTATCTCTACATTACTAGAAATACCTAAAACAATGTAAATGCTATGTAAATAGTTTTTATATTTTAAAATTTGTATTATGTTATTGTATTGTTATTTTTATTTTCTTCCAAATATTTTTAGTCCAGGGTTGGTTGACTTGCAGATGTAGAATCCATGGATGCAGATGGATAAGTATACAAGATATTCCATCTAAAAATAGAAACAGTTTTATTTCTTTCTCTGTTACATATGCCTTTAATTTCTTTTTCTTCCTAATTGCTCTGGCATTATCTTCCACTAAAGTATTGAACAGAAGTAGTGGTATCAGGCCTCCTGTTCCTTATTCTAGGAAGTCGCATTTAATCTTTCACCATTAAGCATGAAGTTAGCTGAGGATGTTTTATAAGGTCCTTCATCAGGGTAAGAATGTTCCCTGTTCCTAGTTTACAATTTTTATCATGAAACAGTGTTGAATTTGTCAAATGCTTTTTCTGCACCTATTGAGATTATTATAGTATTTTTGTCCTCTATTGTATTACTATAGTTACACTGGTTGGTTTCTGAATATTAAACCAACTTTGTATGCCTAGAAAAAATTTGACTTGGTCATAGTGTACAATCTTTTTTATATGTTGCTATATTCAGTTTGCTATTATTTTGTTGAGGGTCTCTATAACTACATTCATAAGGGATATTGGTCTGTAGTTTTCTTGTGATGTACTATCTGGCTTTGGTAGTAGGGTAATACTGGACTAATGATTTGGAAAATGAAATCTCCCCTTCTATTTCTTAGAGGAATGTAAAAAACTATTGGTAATTTACGTTTTAACATTTGGTAAAACTCCCCAGAGAAGCCATTTTGGCTTGGGCTTTTCTTTCTTTTTTTGTAGACAGGGTCTTGCTCTGTCTCCTGGGCTAGAGCACAGTGATATCATTATAGCTCACTACAACCTCAAATTCTTGGGCTCAAGCAATCCTCCCACCTCAGCCTCTGGAATAGATGAAACTATAGACACATGCCATCGTGACCCGCTAATTTTTCTATTTTGTATGGACAGAGAGTCTCATTCTTGCTAACACTGATCTTGAACTCCTGACCTCAAGCAATCCTCTCACCCTAGCCTCCCAGACTATATTTTTTTCTCATTTATCTGAAAGTATTTCCTAATTTTCCTTGGAATTTTTTTTAAGATTATAAAAACTTCTTCTTTAATCAAGACTTTTAAACATGAAACAGATTTTTTTTAATAAAATGGAAAGTTTCCAATACATTGAAACAAATCCACAAGTCACCACACATAAAACACCCAGCAGGAAAAAACAAAACATCAAATTCACACAATCCCTGTAACAACCATGGTCTTATTCTCAGATACTCCCTCTATCTCCAAGTGCATTATGGACACAGAGCATAAGGTGGCTTTGGGGCCACACTCCCCTGAGGCTGTGGCCCTCATCTGGCTGGGCTGTGGTGACTGGCTCTACTCAGGAAGTAAAACAGTAACCAGCACATTCAAACAGTGTATTGAAGAAAGTGAGAAATAAGAAGGCAATATAATAATGTTATCAGAAAGATGTTAGAAAGGACAGCTGTTTAAAGCTTCAGTCTGAAAAGTGGCTTGGCAGCTTCATTATTTGGCTTCTTGAGTAGTGGGCACGGGAACAGCAAGATGTGAGGTTCTGGTTCATGGATCAAATAATGGACCCATCCCTGATTCTGCTGAACACCAAGATTCCTTGAAAACTCAGATTGAGACATCAAATGTGTTTTAGGGACCAACTTGGCTATATCCTTGGGCAACATGACATGCTGGTACTCAAACTCCTCGTCATCATATTTGTCCGAATAGTAAATTTGTTTGTGCAACATGATCGCTCCACCTGCTTCAACCCCATGCTGCCAACCTCACAGATCTCCGCAGTCTTCCTTGGAATTTTTGATTTACTGTTTAAGGTATGTTGCTAAATTTCCAGATATTTGCAAAATTATTCAGAACTCTTTGTTATTGATTTCTAATTTCATTCCATTGTGGTCCGAAGACATTTAATATGATTTCAGTCCTTTTGTATTTACTGAGGCTTGTTTAATGGCCTAATATATAGTCTATGCTAGAGAACGTTTCATGTATACTTGAAAAGAATGTGACTTTGGCTGTTGAGTATAGTGTTCTATAGATGACTATTAAGTCTTGTTGGTCATGTCTTCTATGTCTTTATTGGTCATCTACCTAGTTGCTCTACCCTTTATTGGAAATAGAGTATTTATGTTTCCAACTATGATTGTTGAATTGTCTATTTCTGCCTTCAATTCGGTCTGATTTTATTTCATGGTCTTAGGGCTCTGCTAAATGCATACATACTTATAATTGCATGTTTATAATTGTTACATCTTCCTTATAGCTTGACCCTTTATCGTATTTATCTCTTAAAGTCTTTCAGTTCTCTTTTGAGTAGTGCATAGTTTATCTTTTACTTTAAGGCTTTCACTTTTTTTTTTTCTTTTTAAGATAGAGTTAGTCTCTCTCTCTCTTTCTCTCTATCCCCCAGGCTAGCTATAGTGTCATGGAGCTAAGCCAACTTATAACAACCTCAAACTCTTGGGCTCAAACAATCCTCCTGCCTCAATCTCCTGAGTAGCTGGGATTAGAGGCGCCTGCCACAGCATCCTTAATTTTTTTCTATTTTTACTAGAGACGGAGTCTGGCTCTTGCTTAGTCTGGTCTGGAACTCCTAAGCTCAAGGGAGCCTCCCACCTCAGCCCCCCAGAGTGTTAGAATTACAGACATGAGCCACCATATCCAGCATGTGTTTTTTTTTTTTTTCTTTTTTTTGAGACAGAGTCTCACTATGTCACCCTCAGTAGAGTGCCATGGCATCACAACTCACAGTAACCTCAAACTTTTGGGCTTAAGAGATTCTCTCGCCTCAGCCTCCTGAGTAGCTGGGACTACAGGCACCCACCACAACGCCTGGCTATTTTGGAGTTGTAGCTGTCATTATTGTTTAGCAGGGGCAGGGCAGGCTCGAACCTGCCAGCCTCGGGGTATGTGGCCCAGGTGCTGAGCCTCCCAGCATGTCTTTCATTCAATAGTATGTCTCTTGTAAACAGCATATAGTTAGACTATCATTGAAATTTTACATAATAGGCAACACCCGTGGCTCAGTAGGTAGGCTCCGGCCAAACACACTGGTGGGTTCAAACCCAGTCCAGGATAGCTAAAGCAACAATGACAATTGCAACAACAACAACAACAAAAAAAATAGCCTGGCATTGTGGTAAGCAAATGTAGTCCCAGCTACCTGGGAGGCTGAGGCAAGAGAATCGCATAGGCTCAGAAGTTTGAGGTTGCTATAAGCTGTGACATCACAGAACTCTACCCTGGGTAACAGCTTGAGACTCTGTCTCAAAAAAAAAAAAAAAAAAAAAAATTTTAGGGTGGCACCTATGGCTTAAGGAGCAGGGCACCAGCCCCATATACCAGAAGTGGTGGGTTCAAACCTGGCCCCAGCCAAAAACTGCAAAAAAAAAAAAAAATTTTTTTTTAAAAAAGAAATTTTACATAATAGAGTTTTAAATAAGGCCAAAATACACAGACCAAATGTCTTCTGAAACTGAACAAACTACTTAAATATTCAAGATACTCAATAAAATTTTTTTAAATAACAAGAAAAAGTGTGTTCTACCAGATATCACAGAAATGTGTGTAGCATTTTAATTAAATGGGAAAAGGATGGCTCTTTCTCAGTCAAAGGTATTAGGACAAGTGGCTTTCATTTGGAAGAAAATAAAGTTAGATCATAAAAATTACTTATTTTATTACATAAAATGATAACAAAAATATAATAGTGGGATGGGAAAGGCTTTTCTAGGCAATGCGCAAAAGCCAGTTTTTAATTTTTTCTTTTTTTTTGAGACAGTCTCACTTTATCCCCCTTGGTAGAGTGCCATGGCCTCACAGCTCACAGCAACCTCTAACTCTTGGGCTTAAGCAATTCTCTTGCCTCAGCCTCCCAAACAGCTGGGACTACAGATGCCCACCACAACACCTGGCTATTTTTAGAGATGGGTCTCACTCTGGCTCAGGCTGGTCTCCAACCTGTGAGTTCAGGCAATCCACCCACCTTGGCCTCCCAAAGTGCTAGGATTACAGGCCTGAGCCACCACACCCGGCCCAGTTTTTAAATTTTTATATGACAGGGTAGGGTGCAGTGGCTAACACCTATAATCCTAGCACTCTGGAAGGCTGGAGCAGGTGAAATGCTTGAGCTCAGGAGTTCAGACCAGCCTGAGCAAGAGTGCAACCTCATCTCTAAAAACCAGTAGGGCACTATGGCGTGCCTGCAGACCCTACTAAAAATAGAAAAACTAAAGCAAGAGAATCACTTGAGCTCAAAAGTTTCAGGTTGTAGTGAACTATAATACTATGGCACTCTACCTGGAGCAACAACAATGTGACACTCTGTCTCCAAAAAAATACATAAAAAATTTTCTTACAGACAAAAGATACCAGAAGCAAACTTAATGCAAATTAACTAAAGCAATTAAAGCCTTTGGCTTAATTATAGACTAAATGAGTGAATTCACATCTAGGTGCACCATTTGAAAGTCTACCATTAAGAAACTCAATTAACCTACCAAAATATTCAGTTTGCTGTCTTATTAAATATTAAACACTTGAAAATGAGAATAATTCCTACTTCACAAACTGTTTTAAATGAGACAGTAGCTATACAAAATATCTACTATTTTGTGTCAGGCACATTATAAAAGCTTGTATTTACTTCAACTTCAGTTAATATTACATTAAATGAAGAACTACAAGCTGGAATGAGGACTATCAGGATTCCTATATTTTGGTTCACAATGAAATTACTTTACAATTCCATTCTACTACTTCTAAAATAAAAGCATATTTCCCCGTATCCCTTGCCCACTCTAGATCTGATGGATAAGGTATCAACTGCTAAGTTTATCTGTTCCACAGAAGGAAGGTAAAGTGACAAAGCACTGGTTATGTTACTGCTTAACAGCAAAACATAACCAAAGTACAGATACAGCAGTCCAATGTCTTTCACTCATTAAAAGTTTTCACCCACAAACGTCTTTTTTTTTTTTGAGACAGAGTCTCAAGCTGTTGCCCTGGGTAGAGTGCCAGGGCATCACAGCTCACAGCATCCTCCAACTCTTGGGCTCAAGCAATCCTCTTGCCTCAGTTTTTCTATTTTTAGGAGAAATGGGGTCATGCTTTTGCTCAGGCTGGTCTCGAACTCGTGAGCTCAAGCAATCTACCCACCTCGGCCTCCCAGAGTGCTAGGATTACAGGGGTGAGCCACTGCTCCTGGCCCACACAAACATCTTTTTTTGTTAAAGATTTTATTCTAAGTTATTGAACAAGAATCATATCTGCAAGTGAAAAATCTTGGGGATGACGTACAACTAACATTGTTAAAGGATTTTTTAAAAGGTATCAAATAAAAACTAGAATGTTTGAGAGCTTATTAAGGCCAAGTTTTTTTTCTTTTTTTTTTTTTTTTTGAGACAGTCTCACTATGTGACCCTCAGATTGCTGTGGCATCACTGCTAACAGCAACCTCAAGCTCTTGGGCTCAAGTGATTCTCTTGCCTCAGTCTCTCAAGTAGATGGGACTACAGGCGCCCGCCACAAGGCCTGGCTATTTTTTGTTGCAGTTGTCATTGTTGGTTAGCTGGCCCGGGCCAAGTTCAAACCTGCCACCTTCAGTGTATGTGGCTGGCGCTGTAACCACTGTGCTACAGGCGCCGGGCCTAAGGCCTATATTTGGACACCACAGGGCAAAAATCTTTGACAATTCAGAAAGATTTAATTCTTTTTTTTTTTTTGAGACATAGTCTCACTTTGTTGCCCTAGGTAGAGTGTCGTGGCCTCTTAGCTCACAGCAACCTCAAATTCTTGGGCTCAAGCAATTCTCTTGTCTCACCCTCCCTAGTAATGGGGACTATAGGCACCTACTACAATGCTCAGCTATTTTTAGAGCCAGGGTCTTGCTCTGGCTAAGGCTGGTCTCAAACCTGTGAGCTCAGGCAATCCACCCACCTCAACCTCTCAAGTGCTAGGATTACAGGCATGAGCCACCATGCCCAGCCAGAAAGATTTAATTTAATTTTGTATTTTAAACAAAATATTCATTCCTGAGTGGAGTAGATTATGTTTAAAGGAAAAGCACATTTTTTATTAAAAGTTTTATAAAATTCTAAAGAACTATTACATATAACTAATACAATTTAGGGCCCAAACAAATTCAAACTTCTTCAACAAATGTTGGTAACCATGTAAATTATCAACTTAAAAAAAAAGTACACAAGACATTTAAATTCTTATAAAATTTTAGATGAACAAGATTTTGACCTTTAAGCTGATTTTAGACTGGTGTTTAAAAAACTAAAAAGGAAACCCAAAATTATACAATGAAACATGCCCATCAATCTAAAAACAACAAAAATGTTCATGGGAATGTAAAAGTAACCACTGACCATTCAAATTACTAGAGACAATGTTCCGACTGTAATATCCTTCTCTCCTGGTTTTAACAAGTCCCCCTATATTTTCCCCATCCATTTAATATAAAAAGGAATGTTCAAAGCATGAACAGTGGAGATTTTTCTTCAGCAAGATCTTGCATTAATTTTACAGCACCCAAGAAGTATACACACCAGACTTAAAATGCCACAAGATTCATTTGTGAAGGAAAATAAAAATAGGAACTTGTTTAAAGACAGCACAGTAGATCAGGATACTACAAATGCAGCTGCCTTGCTATCAAAAAACAAGCCTAACCCTCACAAATTTTCTGTTCTGATCAGAGGTTCAATATATATCACTCATGACATGCACAGTACTCTTTATAAGTCAAGTTTCTCTTATACATCTAGGATGTACATGAAGACTTCTGAAATATTCTTTTCAAATGCACAAATCTACAATAATAGGGCTATAGAATAACTGTAAAAATTAGGAATGTGAATAAAGAAACTTCTATCTCTTGGTATACTTCCCTCTATTGCAAATCAAATCTAGTCCCAAAAACGTATACAAGATGTTAGAATTCTTGACATCTTGGTATCTCTTCACAATTTGCAACCAACAATAATTGGAATACTGAAAACAATACTTGAAAATCTCTAATATCTTTATTTTGTATTTACTTATCTTTTTTAGAGATGCTACCAAGGATGGGAGTGCAGTGGCCATTCACTGGCACCATCATAACACTCATCACCCTCAAATTCCTGGGCTCAAGAAATCCTTCTGCTCTCAGTCCCTGGAGTTACTGGAAATTACAAGCTCACATCACTGTGGCTGACTGAAAATCTCTAATGTCTGAACTAAAATAGAATTGGTACTAAATTCAAATTTAACAAAAGTTCACTATAATATTCCATACAACTTAATCAGCATCCTTCCCTCATTTTATATTCAATGTTTCCTTTATTTCAAAAACAAAGTATTTCCATTACTTCTCTCAACTGTTTTTTTAAAAAACCAAATTTTAAATATGAAACCAAAGGAACACAAAGCTACATTCTTTATGACAAAAAAGCCATGATGATTTCATTTAAAAATAGCTGACTCATATTAATAAAAATATCACAAAAAGTAGAACTTTCTAAAGTGCACTTTAAAAATTATTTCACTTGCTACATTGTTCTGGAAAGTAATCTGTAAGGCTGTCTTAAGCAAACCATGTGTGTCTCCTAAGTCCTTCAACTTACACAGAACATAAAAAGTTCAAAAATGAATAGCAACAACAGCAATCAAACCAAGTACAGTTTTTTTTTACAAGAAATACCCAAATAAGATACACAGGCAAAAACAAAACAGTGTTCTTAAGCTTTCTCTAAGAAGGAGTTCCTTAGTTTTACAATTATTTTCCTTGCTTTTCACTGAAAGGAAAATGGGAAATGAAATTAACAATGATAAGGACGAAAACAGTTCCCAAGCAGAAGATGCAAGAATTTACAATCCTTTGGCCTAGAGATCAGAAGGTAGACAGACAAATCAATGCTCAGGGGAAGCTTTCAAGAAATGTCACTGTCTAACGGAAGTTTAAGGCCATATTTTTTTAAGGCCTAAAGCCAGCCCTGCAAATACACTGTAAAATACAACCAAGAAAAACTCCATTCTCCCAAACAATTGAAGAGTTCCCTACGATGGTCTAAACGGGAAGAGCACATATTCTGGACACCCTCAAGACCGCTGCCTCTCACATGGAAAGAAGGGCAGCCCATGTGAATCCGAATGCCCCCACGTCAGTTTGTGTGTGACAGATCCACTGGGAGCATCCGACTGTGATCCCGGCCCTCCAGGGCAGAGGCTGCTGGAAGAGGATCATGAATGCAATCTTCCTGGCCCTCCTACTTCCGTTCTCAAAACAGAAATGCACTGTTTCTCCCAGTCCTCACTCCTCAGCCCAGCACCTCTCGACAGCAGTGCCCTCAAAGAGCTTAAGTGGAAAGAAAAAGCAGATAGTCACAAACTGGGGTCGATGGACTGCGGTTGGTCAAAGCACCTCCACCCCGGACAAATCAATCTCCAGCTTCTTCTTGAGTCCCCCTGGCTGGGGACACCAAGCAACAGAAGTCGACGTTCAGTTCGCCCCCTACTCTCTCCTCCCCGGGGTAAGGGGAGCAGAAAGCGCAAAGAGGAACTAAGTGAACTGCAAGAGGATGCCTTGAAAGCTGCCTCAACGAGGGGGTGGGGAGGGGGTGGAAACCGAGAAGGAGCGGAAGGAAGGGGAAAGGAAGAGAAGCAAGAGGAGGAAGGGGGCGAGAGCGCGCGCCCGCGGAAGGGACACTTCGGGAACGCGACTGCACCCCGTTTCCTCCGAGCGGGAGCGGGTGCGCTCCGCCCTAGGCAGAGATGAGGAGGCGGCGTCGCCCTCCCTGCCACAGCCTCGCCCCCCGAGAAGGGTCGGTCAGGGGCTGCAGTGCCCTCTCAGGGTCGCAAGCCGCGGCAACGGTTGCTCGCCCCGTCGGAAGGCGCGGACTACCGGGCCCTGCTCCAGATCTGCGGAGCCGATTCACGCCCCCACCGCCGGGGGAGGCAGCTCCGGGGTGACGCCGGCCGGGCGGCCGCGCTGGTTACCTGAAGCGGGGCGAGTCCTTCAGACACTCCTCGAAATCCACGGTCATCTTCATCCTGCCTTCCTCCCCTCGCAGGCGGCACTGGAAGAGCAGAGGGGGCCGCGGGAGCGGCCGCGCTGGGGACTCAGACAGCTACGGCGGGCGCACGGCCGCGACTAGCGATGTGCCGAGCTGCGGAGGGCGCCTCGCCCGCTGGTCATACCAGCCTGGAAGACAGCGACGGCTCGTCAGGCCCCAGTCCGGCCCCTCTTCCTCCCGCCCCCAGCAGAGCGCCGGCCTCAGGGAAACGGCCCGGGAGTGACAGCCCGGGCCAGCCAGCCACGAACCCGGCGGCCAATGGGAGTGGCCTCCGGAAGCACCGCCCGCAGGCGCCCGAGCAACGAGTCTGAGCGACGGCAGCCTTAGCCAATGAGCAGTGCGACCGTGGGTGCCTATTTGCCACAACCGCCCCGGAGGACCAACCGGGATGCGCAGGCGTCGTTAGGCGGGACGCACCGGTTGCTGGGAGGCCAGGCGCTGTGGCTCTTTGGGAAGGAAGTCACGTGACGCAGCGCGGCGCTTTCCTCCTAGCTCCGGCCTCTTCTCCGGCTTCCTCACCCCGCCCTGCTGAGCTGCCAGCGCAGAGCAGCCTCCTCCTGCAGGTTTGAGGAAGGAAATTTGCTTTTTAAAGGAGCCTTAGCAGAAGTCTGAAGAAGTTAAGGGCAGAAATTATAAAAGGAAGAGATCAACTAAACCACTGCTTCCTTACCGTTTAAAGAAACTGAAGCCAGTAGAGGAGCGAGGATGACCTAAGTGATAAAATTCATCATTCACTTACCGGTTTTATCGCTTAATAATTTGGAAATTGCTCCCATCTACATTTTTTCATATAACCAGAGGCCACTTCCTGAAAGAACTGGCGTTTAGGATAGATCAGGATTACACAGCTATAGAGAGGTGGGGTGTTTCATGTGGAGGAGCTGCTCTCAAAACCTAGAAGACGTTCCGCATAACTGACTTTTCTCTCAGTAGTTCTCACTCACCTATGATGAGGGGTTCTGAAGCCAGGCACACTGTACTCTACCTTGCAATACCTGCCCCTCTGATCCACAATTTTTCTGGGAGTCCTTGAATGTATCATCTAATGTTCACATTAACCCTACGCAAGTATTTACCATACTCCTTGATTTTGAGATGCCACTTACTGTAAAAAGTACAAGGATACGTTATATTCAAATGTATACTTTTTAAACCAACCTAAAAAGCATAGGCGTATCCATAAGAACGTATATGTAGGGTGTTCTAATTGCATAGTGACTCTGAGTGAGAATCTGGAGGCAAACTTCCTGGATTTACATTCTAGCTTTCTCACTTTAAAATGTAAATACCAACGCTGATCTGATACAATTGTCTGGTTAACACAGTGCTACATAGTAATCATAGCAACCCTTGGCTATTACAGTTCTTCTTTAGTACATAATCAGAATCTTAGCCCTATCGCTTTCACTGTTTAAAGCCCTAATATAACCTTTGACCATCTGGCTACTATGGCATTTCAGCATATTGTTTTTCATAACCTATCTCTTCAGCACCTTTAGAAATTAATAGTATAATTTGAAACTTTAGAAAGAATATACAAACATTATGCATGTTCTTTGGCAATAAACTTGTCTTTTTTTTTTTTTACTATTAGAAAAGTTTATTTAACAAAAAGTTAATGGGTTGGCACCTGTAGCTCAGAGGCTAGGGTGCCAGCCACATACACCAGAACTGGCAGGTTCGAACCCAGCCGGGGCCAAACAACAATGACAACTCCAAACAAAAAATAGCTGGGCATTTTAGTGGGCGATTGTAGTCACAGCTATTTGAGAGGCTGAGGCAAGAGAATCGCTTGAGCCCAAAAGTTGCAGGTTGCTGTGACTGTGACACTGGGGCACTCCACCAAGGGTGACATAGTAAGACTCTCAAAAAAAAAAAAATGTTAAATATGAAAATGTACACAACCAGATTTTGGCATCATAGTAAATAAAACAGACTCTTTGGAGAGGGGACATGGATTTCTCTGCTGAAACTTTATTTATACTCATTCCAAGGCTTATAACATGGTGATATGATTTCCACCTATTACCCCCATTCCAATATTATTCTGTTGCCCACTAGTTGCCATCTCCACACATTCATCTATCACAAGATTCATAAAGGAATCAAATCCTTGCAATATTCCTTGGACATATCTGCCACTACTTAATTTCAACCATAACTTCTTGTCTATAATTTTTTTCAACTCAGGAGGGTCAACTTTGCTTATGGTAACTACTCTGCGGGATCAAAGATAACTAGAAACATAATTTATAGCCTTGATTTCTTTTTTTAATTGAATTGAATATCCCTAGAATCTACACAGCTTCTCTTGATAGCTAAAAACTATTGATTGTTAAATGTTCAGTGTCCTTAAACACATCTTGGGTCAGGACAACCTCTTTTGGTATTGTAACTTCAATGTCAAATTTATCAAGAGAGTTGGCAATTCCT
This sequence comes from Galagoides demidoff, assembly GCA_963574575.1. NCBI lineage: Eukaryota > Metazoa > Chordata > Mammalia > Primates > Galagidae > Galagoides > Galagoides demidoff. The sequence goes on from CAUYQV010074936.1 coordinate 19,991, forward strand.
ACTGTTTGCTTGCATGTATACACTGTAACTCATTGTTTCAATGGTTCATCTCAGGGTAGCCTTTTGTAAGATACCCAAGGTGACACTTTGGGATTAAAACTGAAATTGAATTGCATGACACCACAAATGCAATTAATTATCAAATGAGCATCTTTCTGTGGATGGCTAACTTTGCATATACCCAGTTAATGATAACACTGTCACATTTTTTCTTCTTTGCCCTGTGATAAAGCACACATTTGGGGGTGTCAGGTGTAAGATATGTCCTAAATTAAGGAACTTTAAAAATGTGGTGGGGTGGAAGCAGTGGGTCTTGGAATAAAAGAATATATGATATTATGATATTATTGAAGAATATTATTATAATAGAAGAAATATAATATTATTATCTTCATTTCATAATAATGGAAACCAAGCCCCCAAGATATAAAATTAACTTACCAGGTGACTCAGGTCAAGCACAGGCTTCATGACACTAGACCCTAAGTACAAATGGTTCACTGTCCCCTTAAGAATTCTGTTTTCACAAATTTCCTCCTGCATGTGTGATAACTGATCTTGTTTTATTTTTTTGGCATTGCAACTATGGCATACTTACAATTTCTGTTCTGTTCATCACATTTAAAATTTGAAGAGTACCTACTTGATGGATAGAATGCCTTCAGTGTACTGTTCCTCATTGACTTTACTTTTTAAAAATCAACTTGCTATAGACTTTCTATACATTTTGTTAAATACAGTTCCTAGTGTCATAGACAGTTTTCATTTACTAATTATAAATGTTAAGGCCCAATTCTAAAAGTCCTCACATTTAAAAGTTAAATAGATAAGCGCACAGCCTACAGACACATGAAGAAATGCTCATCATCCTTAATCATCAGAGAAATGCAAATCAAAACCACTTTGAAATATCATCTAACTCCAGTAAGATTAGCCCACATCACAAAATCCCATAACCATAGATGTTGGCATGGATGTGGAGAAAAAGCAACACTTCTACACTGCTGGTGGGAATGCAAACTAATATGTTACTTTTGGAGAGAAGTTTGGAGATCACTTAGGGATCTAAAAATAGACCTGCCATTTGATCCTGAAATTCCTCTACTGGGTATATATCCAGAAGACCAAAATCACTTTATAACAAAGATATTTGCACCAGAATGTTTATCGCAGCCCAATTCATAATTGCTAAGTCATGGAAGAAGCCCAAGTGCCCATCGGCCCATGAATGGATTAATAAACTATGGTATATGTACACCATGGAATATTATGCAGCCTTGAAAAGGATGGAAACTTTACCTCTTTTATGTTTACATGGATGGAGCTGGAACATATTCTTCTTAGTAAAGTATCTCAAAAATGGAAGAAAAAGTATTCAATGTACTCAGCCCTACTATGAAACCAATTTATAAACACCCACACTTCCATATGAAAGCTATAACCCAACTACAGCCCAAGATGAAGGGGAAAGAGGAGGGGGAGGGGAGAGGAGAGGGGTGGAGGGAGGGTAATTGGTGGAACCACACCTATGGTGCATTTTATAAGGGTACATGTTAAATCTACCAAGTGTAGAATATAAATGTCTTAACACAATAACTAAGAAAATGAGGTAAAAGCTATGTTAACCAGTTTGATGAAAGTATTTCAAATTATATATAAAGCCAGCACATTGTACCCCATAAGTGCATTAATGTACACAGCCATGATTTAATTTAAAAAGTTAGATAGACAACATAATGAAATTTTTAACAATTTGTATGTCATTTTGCAAGTGTACTGCTTTATGGTAAAACTGTTTTTCATTTGTTCAAAAAAAAAAAAAAATTCTGCCTTTGCCATTGTGGCTCCCTCTACCTGTGTAGCAATCTCCCTTTCAGCCCCTCTTTGAAACATAGCTCATGTGGCATCTTCAAGAAGCCATCTCTGTTTATTGAAATACAGATCTCTCTTTTCAACACTTAGTGAAAGTTAGTTAAACCTGGTCCCATCTACACTCTAAAAGAACATAAATCACCAAACATTGTTTCCCACATTTCTTCTCATATTTCTACAAACTCTCTGGAACCCTGGATCCCCATAGATCTTCCTAGAATGATTCCAATTTTCTCTAAGGAAAATTTTGACATCCTCTTCAGCAGAGATTGTTTATTCTCTCATCCTTGGTACTCCTGAATTAGGATACATAGTTAGCAAGAGCTTAACCCTTGATAACTTACCATGCATATTCATGCAAGAATTTCTCCTTATTTGAGGCTAATGCCAATTAGCCATACTACCATCTTACTTTCCTCATTGCTATTATCCACCAATTTCCTAGTAACAATTTTCTGGCCTTAGCCTGGCTAACTGCACTGAAGATTATCTCTAAAACAGAGAGTTATGGGCAGTCAAAATGGATCATGGCTATAATCCAGCACTCTGGGAGGCTGCAACAAGTAAGTAAATTACTTGAACTTAGGAGTTCAACACCAGCCTGAGCCAGAGTGAGACCTTATCTCTACTAAAAATAGAAAAGCCAGGCATGGTAGTGCACACCTATAGTCCCGCCTACTCAGGAGGCTGAGGCAAGAGGTTCACTCAAACTCAAGAGTTTAAGGTTGCTGTGAGTTGTGACACCAAAGCAACTTTATCCAGGGCAATAGAATGAGACAAAAAGAAAGAAAGAAAAGGGAGTTATGACAAGGGTCGTTATGGGTAATAATGGAACTGAGAAGAACTGAACCCCAGGTACCTCTGAAAACTGGTTTTCCCCTCCTAACATTTTTATCCTCTTTTCCTGTTCCTCCACTCCCACCAAGTTTTCTTTCTGCTCTCTTATAGGTTCTGTTCCCTATGAACGTAGCTTGTGTAGAATCTATCACTACTACTGATCCTTCCACAGAGGCCCAGCAGGTAATGGAAATGAGTGAAGCTGGGCAGGTGTAAGCAGTGTGGAGTGTTGGAGGCTGAAGGAAGCAGAAAGCAAGTGCCCTGTGAACTGCTCAGTTCCCGGCAGTGTCTGCTACGCCAGACTTCAGATTTTACAAGAGAAGCCAAATAACCGGGCTTTAATGTGAAATCTCCCCATTTTCAAACATTGGCAACCCTTTCAAAATATTAGACAACATTGTACAAGTTATAAAAATAAGTTTCAGAATCTCCCTGCAACTTCTGCTATATACTCCTTGACAATTCTTTATATATCCTTTCAACTTAGGTTCCTGGGTGTTAATCTCTTCAATCTGTTCTACAAAGTCCTAGATCTCAGGAGAAAATCTCATTAGCCCCAGCTCATCTTTGCATGTCAGGCCACATAGGTTCCTGGCAAGCCAAAAGAGGGAAGGAGTCAGTCATTTGCACAGGGATGTAGGCTGCAGGACAGCTGACTAGTAGTCAAGACATTTTCCCTATAAGAGGATGTTGATGGCTGAGCCCCATAACACACAACTGGTAAACGGTCACATTTATCCAGGACTTTGGCCCCTGACTCATAGTCTTCCACCCCAACTTCTGTCGTCAGCTAGGGTGACTTCAAGGTTCGCTCATTCTTTTTTTCATTCAGTAGTATCCACTGAGCACGGTAATATAGCCAGACCTTATAGGGCTAAGTGAATAATTTTATCCCCCTAGAATTCTCAGATGATGATTAATTCTGTGCCAAGGGTACACACTGGGGGCTACCAATAGTCTGACAGCCATTTCTATTGAGGAAGGAAATAAGGTGTTCTCATATTTCTGCAGCTATGAGGAGTCTTGAACAAGTAAGAGCTAAGAAAAGCAAAGGACCTTTAGTCACAGGGAACTTATTGACTAAAGCATAGACACAAGAGAAACACCTGATCTTCAAGAATTGTAAATAGAGGCTCAGCACCCATAGCTCAGTAGTTAGAGTGCTGGCCACATACACTGAGGCAGGCAGGTTCGAATCTGGCCCTGGCCTGCTAAACAACAGTGACAACTGCAATAAAAAAAAAAAAAAATAGCCGGACGTTGTGGCAGGCACCTGTAGTCCCAGCTACTTGGGAGGCTGAGGCAAGAGAACCGCTTAAACCCAAGAGTTTGAGGTTTCTGTGAGCTGTGATGCCACGGCACTCAGTGCCACATAGTGAAACTCTGTCTCAAAAAAAAAAAAAAGAAGAAGAAGAAGAATTGTAAATAGAGCATATGGCTTTGGCAAAGAAAAGAAGCCAGAGAAGTAAATAGTGGCCAGATTACAAAGGACTTTGTCTGCTATAATAGTGTGTATCATAAAGACATGGGAAGCCTTTGAAAGAATTTAAGGCTGGGAGTGACATAATCATTTGCATTTTAAAGGTACCAAGGGGTAGGGGCTCTTAGGACAGAGAATACATATTATCAACATTTTCAATCAATGTAATTGTGATCAAGAGATGTCTGGAAATCAAGTTGAAAGAATCTGATGGCCACCTGAACGTGAGGGAGGCAGGAGAAAAAAGACTAAACTCCATGTTTCAAGTTTCAAGTTCAAAATGTCTCCAGTTGTCTCACTCCCACGTAATCACTTTATTCCCACCCACCCACCTTCCCACTCCCACTCCCACCCCATGCTTGTTTTTGTCCTCCAGGCAGTTGGCACCTGCCCTATCTCACCCTCCACCCCAGGTCATTCCCTGGCAGTTTTACACACCCTTCTCCGGATCAGTCCACACATTTTCCTTCTGCTTTTTCCCCTGAGGGGAAAGCAGAGCAAGACTTGCTGAGCAAGAATAAAGACAATTTATATTTTAAAGCAGCAGGAAGTCACTGGAAGATTTTAAGCAGACTGATGTGGTATGATTTGAGTTTTGTTTGTGTGTATCTGTATTTTGTTTGTTTATTTTGTTTGGGGGGTGGAGCCAGTGTCTGCCTCTATTGCCAGGGACCAGAGAGCAATGGCTTTATCAGAGCTCATTACCACCTCAAACTCGCTCTTCCTACCTCAGCTCCCCAGCTAGCTGGGACTGACTACAGGTGCATGCCACCAGGCCCAGCTAATTTTTTTTAGTATTTTGTAGAGATGAAGTCTCACTATGTTGCCCAGGCTGCTCTCAAACTCCAGGGCCCAAATGATTCTCCTACCTCAGCCTACCAAAGAGCTAGGATTACAGGTGTGAGTCACCAGCCTGGTTTGTATTTGAAAGGAGGATAAGTAGGCAAAGGGATGAAAGCTTTTAGGGTTGCCATGCTATCACTGCCTTCCCGGGCTATATACTTAGAGTTTTCAATTGTCTTTGTATTATCTACCTGTGGCTAAATCCCTGGAGCACAGACACAAAGGCTCTTCTCAAACCTTGCTGCTCTCCTCAAGCCTCCTGCAAACTGTGACCCACTCCTTGACTCATCTAAAAGAAAATAAGAGTCATTAGGAATAGTCAGCACACATTTCCTTACTTTTTACCTGTCTACCTCAGAGGAAGGTGCATCTCTCCTTGGCACTCCTAACTTGTGGTCTGGAACCACTCCTTCCATTCTTGTCTGGCTCTATCAATTATCCCCTCTGTCTCTGCATCTTCCTACTTTCTCTCAAGTGATGTCATTCTTTTCTCTTTGAAGAATAGAGAAATAAAATCATGCACCATCTGTATCAGAAAGGATTATTTTTGTTATGATTAAGAGAAACCATTTGAATTAACCAAATACAAAATGTTCATGATATGATGGGGTAGTTTTCCTCAGAATCCAGATGGCAAGCTTATCCCAGGCCTTGAGAAGGATTTGGAAACAGAGCCTGTGAAACCTGGCTGCTCCTCCCTGTCTTTCCTGCCTGTACATCTGCATACCTGCAGCTCACTTCATCTGACTCTCAAGGCACCAGCTCCCAAGATTACCCAACCAACCAGAGAGGATGGGCTTTCTCTCTCTCTAAATTTCTTAGTAGAAGTATTCGCCCAGTCTGGACGATGTGCCCTAGCAATGGCTCCCAGAAGTCCACTCCTGTGACCATATAGAAGGGACATCAGGTACCAAAGAAGGTGGACAGGCCAAGTGCAATGACTCACATCTGTAATCCCAGCACTTTGAAAGCCAATGCAGGAGGATCACTTGAGGCCAAGAGTTTGAGACCAGCCTGAGCAACATAGCAAGACCCTATCTCTACAAAAAATAGAAAAATTAGTTGGGCATAGTTGTACATGTCTATAGTCCCAGACCCTCTGTAGTCCCAAGAGACTGAGGCAGAGGAGGATCACTTTAGCCTAGGAATTGGAGGTGGCATTGAGCTATAATCAAGCCACTGTATTCCAGCCTGGGCAATAGACCCTTTCTCAAAAAGAAATAAAGGAAAAAGGAAAGGAGACTTGTCAGTAGGATAAATCTCCCTCTGGTTATTGCCAAATCTCCCTCTGGCTATTGCCAAATCTCCCTCTTCATTGCTTAGCTAGTTATAAATTCGGACTAAAAATTTCTTGGAGGAGAGTTAATCTCTAGACTACTAAAGATATCAAGACTCTTCAAGAGCATAATTTCTACTTTCTGGCTCCACGTTTTATGCTCCTACTTGTTCTACTGGTCCTCTGCATTCTGTTCTCCACTCCCTCCACCTCCCCCACCAGTTGCCAAAACCACAGGACACTGTTAAGTTTTCCTGACATCTCTTCAGCCTTTTGGCACTGTTGATAACTCTTTCCACTTTGGAAACTCACACCACTTTCTGCTTAAACTTCTTCAGTGGTGTCTGGATGCAGTGACTCATGCCTGTAATCCCAGTACTCTGGAAGGCTAAGGTGGGAGGATTTCTTGAGCTCAGGAATTCTAGACCAGCCTCAGAAATTTTTCTATTTCTAAAAACAGAAAAATTGGCTGAGCACTGTGGCAGGCACTTGTCTCAGCTGCTCAGGAGGTTGAGGCAAGAGAATCACTTGAACCCAGGAGTTTGAGTTTGCTATAAGCAAGGCTCATGCCACAGCACTCTACCTAGGGCAACAGAGCAAGACTTGGTCTCAAAAAGAAAAAAGTAAAAGCTTTGATGGTTTATCATTACATAAAATTTTTGGTCATGAAACTTTCTTTAAAAGAAACATTTTTCACTGATGCCCATCATTAATTAAATGAAAGCAGAGTCAGTGTGTTTGAAATGGGATAGGAGACCCAGAGAACCCCACCTACCTCGCCCCATCCCCTAATGACCCATGCATAGACTCCAAGGGGTATTTAGAGCAGCTCCACTGAGTGTAAATTGGAAATCACATGTCTGTAGGATAAATTTCGAATTCTTTAATTTCATAAATACAGTCCCTTTAATATCCAGCACCTGCCAACCTTTCCTACCTTCTTTGCTGCTAAAGCCTCTATTGGAGGCAGGTTGGTCCATGCATGAAGGAATTCTCTCACCTGCTTCCATGTGCTTCCTTCTCAGCTGCCTCCTATACAGGACATTTTCCTCAGCCTGGATGGGCCTTCTGCCTTTTATGCACCTACAAACTCCTCTTCACGTTTAAAACTTGGCTTCCATGGAATCTCCTCTGGCACTTTCCCATCACAGGGCTGTGACTTCTTCTTTGTACTCTGGCCGTTCTGTTTCCCAGCGTATATAACCGTCCTGGAACTAGGATAGGTTCTGTATTGTAATTGAATATTTTTATGTCTATATACTATAGGTAGTAACATAATGTTCTTTTCATCCTTGTAGTACCAGCACCTCGCTCAACGCCCAGCACTTACTGTGTGTCTTAGTCAGTTTTTTTATTGCTTATAACAGAATACCTGAAACTGGGAAATTGATAAAGATAAAGTATTTGTTATGGTTACAGAGGCTGAGAAGTCCAAGGTCAAGGGGCTGCATCTGATGAGAGCCTTCTTGCTACTGGGGCCTCTGCAGGGTCCCAGGTAGGGCAGGGCATCACATGGGAGGGGGCTGAGAATGTTAATGCTTGCTCAGGTGTCCTTCCTCTTCTTGTAAAGATACCCGCTAGTTCCACTCTCACAATAACCCATTAATCCATTAACCCATTAATCTATTACTCCATTTGTGAGGGCAGAGCCTCCTGGTCCAATCACCTCTTAAGAGGTGAAATTGGAGTGGGAGGACACATTCAAATCATAGTACTAAGTGCCTAACAAATTGTTGACCAAATATGTATATTTCTCCCCCAGAATACATACATATTTCTGTTCCTCATTCAAATCTCTGTAATAATCCATGCACGTGTATTTATTTTCCAGCAGATTATGAGCTGAGTGATACCTGTCTGTATGATTGTGAGAATTAAGGGAGATACAGATAACAATACCTAATTTATCGGTAGTTTATAACTGTGTAACAAAACCATCTGTATAACTTTCTGTGTTTATTGTTTAAACACAGATGAGTGAGCCCTAGCTATTGAATCAGATCTTCCGAGGTGGGGCCTGGCATGAGTCTCAGTGATTCTGATGCATAGTTCATGATTGAAACTCACACGCTGGCTAAGTTCCGTTTTGTCGCTTCAAGACCCCACTCAGAGGCCAGCAACACAGGACTTACTAACGTAGGTTGAGTTGAAATTGAAAGAAGTTTTCAATAATCAAAATGTGACAAGTTTTATGTCTTATAAGCTAAGAGATTGAGGAAAAAAGGCAAACTTAGGCTAAACAGGCCCAGACCACAATTTCATTCTGGGTCCCTTATTGTTGGGTCTATACTTGAGTGAACCCTGCTGCTCCCAGTTCCTTCCACCTCCTTTTCCACCTTCCCGCCTTTATTACTATGCAATAAAATCTATTATCTGCCCAACTACAAATCCCACAGACCTGAACAGACATGTTTCTAAGAATCTGCTTCTTGGACTCCTAATTTGGCTGCAATCTACTCTCTGGAGCCTCTCCTAGAATCTTCTTATCTCATAACCACCACATTTCATTGATCCTCAGATCCTGTTAACTGTTTTCATGAAGTAGCTCTTGAACTGCTGCCTTCATTCCAAAACCCACTGTCATCATCTTCACTGTTTCTTGCCTGGATTATTCCAAATACCATCCTCCCTGTCAGTCTTACCATCTCCAAATTAGCCTCTGTACTGCTATAAAAACTATCCTTCTTAGGAGCCATTCGAGTCACCTTACTCCCAAGCTATCACCACTGTAGCTCTTCCCATTATTTCACTGGCCCAGCACACAGGAACTGTCTCACCCACCCCAACTTTTATACTTGCCACCACTTCCAAAACTCTAGTCATACAGACCATTTCAGCCTCGGTCCTCAGGTTTTACAAGAAACAGAAACCAGCTCTGGTCACTCTGTCACCCAGGCTAGAGTGTAGTGGCATCATCATAGTTCATTGCAACTGCAAACTTCTGGGCTCAAGCGATTCTCCTGACTCAGCCTCCTGAGTAGCTGGGACTCTGGGCATGTATCACCACACCCACTAATGATTTTATTTTTTGTAAAGTTGGCGGCCTTGCTATGTTGCTTAGGCTTGTCTCAAGCAATCCTTCCACCTCGGTCTTTAAGAGCTCTGGAATTATAGGCATGAGCCATTACAGTCAGCCTAGATAGGTGTATTTTAATTTGTAAACTATACTTCAGCAAAAGTGATTTTAAAGATATTATAAAAAGTCTATTGAGTGGTTCCTAAGATCATCAGGCAGGTAGAGATCTAGGTTTGGGCTCCATGGTAACAGTGATGAAGCCTATAGCCACAGATCAAAACTTGTCCAATAAGCCAAGCATCGTGGCAGGCACCAATAGTCCCAGCTACTCGGGAGATTGAGGCAAGAAATCACTTAAGCCCAAGAGTTTGAGGTTGGTGGGAGCTATGACACCACAGCACTCTAGCAAGGGTGACATAATGAGACTCTGTCTCAAAAAAAAAGAAAAAAACTTGCTCAATGAAGATGCTATGCCTCTGCCTCCCACGCAAGACATTACAGTAGCATCACTGCCATGGGAAGCTTCCACCCTGGGCCATGCCACTGATTCTTGAAAACCAAGATGCCTCTCCCATTGTTGCCATTCCTGGCTCCAGACTGGACTCTGTGCAACTGCTGCTGCTTCTGTTTGTGGTTTGAGATGAAGTCTGGGGAGGGTGGTTCCCATTGACCAACCCTAGGTCACAATCCTTCTCCCTGTGTGGGAGGGATGGGAAGGAGAATGACAGCTTCCTGTCAGTGGCAGGCTGACTCTGCTGTGTAATATGGGGGATTCCCCAGGTATCTGAAGCATTCAATAACAGGGTGACTGCATTAGTTTGCTAGGGCTGCCATAACGATACAACAACTGGATGGTTTAAACAATAGAAATTTATTTTCTCATGGTTCTGGAGGCTGAAAGTCTAAGATCAAGCTGTCAGCAGGTTTGGTTTCTCCTGAGGCCTCTCCCACCCTGCAGATGCTGCCTTTCCACTGAGTCCACCCGTGTCTCTTCCTCTTCTTTTAAGAACACCGGTCATATTGCATTAGGGCACCACCCTATGACCTCATTTACCTTTACTTCCCTCTTTAAAGGCCTGTCTCCAAATACTATATAGTCACATTGGGGTTAGAACTACAACATATGAGTTTTGGCACAATTCAGTTCCTAATAAATAGTGACAAAAAAAAAAAAAAAGGCAGGCTGGGCGCGGTGGCTCCTGCCTCTAGCACTCTGGGAGGCTGAGGCAGGTGGATTGCTTGAGCTCATGAGTTTGAAACAGGCCTGAGCAAAACTGAGACCCGGTCTCTACTAAAAATAGAAAAACTGAGGCAAGAGGATTGCTTTAATCCAAGAATTGGAGGTTACTGTGAGCTATAATGTCACAGTAGTCTACCCAGGGCGACAGCTTGAGATTGTCTCCAAAAAAAAAAAAAAAAGATGACAATGTGCATTATCCTGATTTAACCCTATTTCTTTTCTTTCCCCCTTTTTTCTTACTTTCCTTTCTCTTCCTTCTTCTTCCCATCCCCTCCCTTCCCTTCCCATTCCCTCCTCCCTCCTCCCTCCTCTTCTCTCAAGAGAGTCTCACTCTATTGCCCAGGTTAGAGTGCTATAGCCTCGGCTCACAGCAGCCTCAACTCTTGGGCTCAAGAAATCCTCTTGCCTCAGCCTCTTGACACCTGGCTAATTTTTCTATTTTTAGTATAGATGAGGCATCACTTTGCTGAGGCTGGTCTCAAACTCTTGAGGATTCGAGGATCCTCCCACCTCAGCCTCCCAGAGTGCTAGGATTACAGGCATGAACCACCATGCTCAGCCCCTATTTTCTTTCAAATACACAGGGAATGCCCTGTATTGGTATCATTGTTCCTCAGGTTTTCATCAGGATTCCTGCTACTCATCCTCCAAAGTCCATTGTCTTCTTCTCCAGAAAACCTTCCTTCTGGATTCAGGCCCCTTGTTGGCATTCTCCTTGCTGTCTGTGTTTAATGCCTAAGGCAACTCTTCCCAGACTGTCCCTCCATAGACTGAGTCCAGGGACAGGAACTGACCCTCTTACTTAAGTGTGGCAGTGTGTAGCGCAGCGCCCGGCTCTTAGCAGATGCTCTACCAAGTAGTATGTTGAAGGAGTTTCTCACCATTCCTCTTCCCACATTTTATGCTCAAATAATAACAAACTGTCTGGAGTTTCGCAGGTGTACCATGTTGTTTCAGGCTCCTGGGTCCCTGCACATGCTACTCCCTTCCAGCAAGAAATGCCTTATCTTCCTCCTCCTTATCCCCAAATGTCTCTGTGTCCACACACTTAGATAGCATAGGCATATTATAACAAATGCCTGTACCCACCACCCAACATACAAATAACCCATTATTACCAGTACTGTTGGACCCCACTGAACTCCTCCCTGATTGCTTCTCCTTGCCAACCCCTCAGAAAGACCTACTATCTTGAATTTTGCATTTATTACTCCTTTCTTTTCTTTTTACTTTTATATGTATCCTTAAAGAGTATACTGTTAATTTTTTTTCATTTTTTAACTTATGTAAATGATATAATACTGTATATATATTCTCCTGTAACTTTTCTCTGTTTTTTTTTTTTTTCTTTTGAAAGAGCCTCACTCTGTTGCTCAGGTCAGAGCACCTGGCCTCAGCCTAGCTCACAGCAACCTAAACTCCTGGATTCAGCTGATCCTCCTGCTTCAGCTTCCTGAGTAGCTGGGAATACTGGTGCCAACCACAACCCTTGGCTAATCTTTGTTTTTAGTAGAGCTGGGGTTTCACTCTTGCTCAGGCCAATCTCTAACTCCTAAGCTCAAGGGATCCTCCCTGCTTCAGCCTCCCAGAGTGCTAGGATTACAGGCATGAGCCACTGCTCCCAACCACCTTCCTTTTTTTCTTTAGCTGAATTTTTTCTTTAGCTCAAATTCATGCTTGTAGAGATTTGCCATATTGATCCTATAGTTCTGTATCATTCACTTTCATTGCTGTGTGAATATTACTGTTTTGATCCATTCTGTGAATATTTGAGTTGTTTACAGTTCTTTGCTTTCAGAAATAATGATACTGTGAACATTCTTGTCCATATATAACTCCTTGTGCACAACAGAATCTTCAGGGTCTATAGCCAGGGGTGGAATTGCTAAACCATGGGTGTATGCATATTCTCGACTTTATCAGATAGAGGCAGCTCATTTACAAAATGTTAAACCAATTCTATTGCCCTGTGTGGGCTCCCTTTATTCCTTATCCTCATCAAGGATGCTACCAGATATTTTAGTTCTTGCCAATCTGATGGAATAAGAAGCATCTCATTAGGCTGGGAGCCGTGGCTCACACCTGTAACCTTAGCACTCTGGGAGGTCAAGGTGGGTGAATCACCTGAGCTCATGAGTTTGAGACCAGCCTGAGCCAAAGTGAGATCTTGTCTCTAAAAATAGCCAGGCATTGTGGAGGGCACCTGTAGTCCTAGCCTCTCAGGAAGTTGAGGCAAGAGAATCGCTTGAGCCCAAGAATTTGAGGATGCTGTGAGCTATGAGGCCATAGCACGTACTGAGGGCTACAAAGTGAGACTGTGTCTCAAAAAAAAAAAAAAAGAAAAGCAGCATCCCATTGAGTTTATAATTTATAATATATGATATATATCTTACATATAATTATATGCATATATAAATAAATTATATATAAATACATAAACAAACATTCCTGATATTAATTAGGTTGAATATCTTTTCACATGCTTACTGGTTGTTCACGGGGCTTCTTCTGTGACATGTCTTTTGTCCAGTTCTTATTAGAGTTACTTTTTTCTTTTCTTTTTCTTTTTGCAGTTTTTGGCGGGGGTGGATTTGAACCCGCCACTTCTGGCATATGGGGCCAGCGCCCTACGCCTTTGAGCCACAGGCGCTGCCCTAGGGTTACTTTTTTCTTTATTTGCAGAACATCTTTCTATGTTCTAGATATTAGTATTTTGTTAATTACATGTGTCACATGTATCTCTTTCCCCAAGAGATAGTATTCTTTGTAGATATTCTTTTTTATGGTAACTTTTGATAACAGAACTAATTTATAAGAGTCAAATCTATCTTTGTAATTTTTGCTTCTTGTGTTTGAAGGAATTCTTTTATACCCTGAATTTTTTTTTTTTGAGACAGAGTCTCACTATGTCACCCTCAGTAGAGTGCCATGGCATCACAGCTCACAGCAATCTCCAACTCTTGGGCTTAAGCAATTCTCTTGCCTCAGCCTCCCAAGTAGCTGGGACTATAGGCACCCGCCACAATGCCTGGCTATTTTTTTGTTGCAGTTGTCATTGCTGTTTAGCTGGCCTGGGCTGGGTTTGTACTGTCAGCCTGGGTGTATGTGGCCGTGTAGATAGTATTCTACAAAGAATACTATCTCTTGGGGAAAGAGATACATGTGACACATGTAATTAACAAAATACTAATATCTAGAACATAGAAAGATGTTCTGAAAATAAAGAAAAAAGTAACCCAATACACCACCCACTATACCTTGAATTTATGAAGACATTCTTTCATATGTCCCTCTAAAAATTTTATTCCTCTCAGGTGTCTTCAAAAATCACATGGAATACATTTTTGTAAATGGCTTAAGAAAGATAACTGTTATTATTATTATTTTTTTGAGACAGTCTGACTTTGTTGCCCTCGGTAGAATGCCGTGGCATCATAGCTCACAGCAACCTCAAACTCTTGGGCTCAAACAATTCTCTTGCCTTAGTCTCCCAAGCAGCTGTGACTACAGGTGCCTGCCACAGTGACCAGCTATTTTTAGAGATGGGATCTCACTCTGGCTCAGGCTGGTCTCGAACTTGTGAGCTCAAACAATCCACCCACCTCAGCCTCTCAGAGTGCTAGGATTACAGGTGTGAACCACTGTAAGCAAAACCACTTTTGGTTTGTGCCTGGCCGAAAGATAACTTTTTAAAATGTCTTGGTAACTAATTGTTCCAGTTCTATGCACTGGAAAGTCCATTCTAGTAGATTACTTTTTGTTCATTTACACATCTATTTCTCTTAGAAGCTCATGAATTCTTTAATAGCAGAGGCAGTGTCTTATTTTTCTCTGTATACTCAATGACTAGCATACACTGCAGACATTCCATAAATATTGTTGGATTTGTTTCTGTACTCTTTTTTCTTTTTTTTTTTTTTTATTGTTGGGGATTCATTGAGGGTACACAGAACCAGGTTACATTGATTGCTTTTGTTAGATAAGGACCTGCTTATAATTGCATCCTGCCCCCCAAAAGTGTACCACACCCCTTGCCCCCTGACCCCTTCCCTCCTTCCCTTTCTCAGCTCTCTTCCCCTTCCCATCCCCCACCCCCCACTGTGTACTAGGACCTTAGGTGTCCTCATATCAGAATTGAGTATATAGGATTCTTGTTTCTCCATTTTTGTGATGCTTTACTAAGAATAATGTTTCTGTACTCTTAAATTCCTAATACCATAGACTACCTGAGCTAGAAGGAACCTAAAAGCATTGTCTAGAGCCTTAGGTGAAGAAATGCAGGCCTAGCAAGAGAAGTAGAGGCCCTGTGAACTTACGGGCTCACATGAGGATTCAGTGCCAGGGCCAGGGCTCAGAGCACTGTTTCCTGTTTCTCACAAAACTCCAGGCACCAAGTCCAGATGCACTTACCATGGTCACTCAATGCCTGAACAAAAGCCCAGCTCTGTTAGCAAGGAAAAAGAAGGGGACTGGTGTCTGCCACAGTGGCAAGGGATTAACACATTTATCCCTTGCAAATAAAAAAGAAAAAAATGGAAAAGACCAACAGAGGTCATAGTAAAAAGTGGGAGCAATTCAAATGGACAGAAATCAAACACATAAAAGTTAGAAAGCTGCACCTTTTCTTCCCATCCCATGGTAAAGAGAGACAAGACTAATGCCTTAGGAATAATCCATTAGAATGTAGTAATCCCCAGAGAGCAGGTTCTGACCATTTTGCTCAGCACTCTATCCTGATCATGAGGCACAGGGCCTGGCAAATAATTAGGCCCATTTATTAATATTTAATAAATGACTACCATGCCTGCCAGATATGAGCTTTCCTTATTGTTAAGAGAGGTGGGCAAATCCAAGCCCTACAGTCTTCCCTCTGACACACACAATACGTAAGGAAACACTTTTTCCTAAAAAGGCACAGCTTGCTCTGCTACACGGTTCTGAAAACCCTGGTTTGTGAGATGATAAATTACCTTTAAAAAAGAAACAGGAAATATGTATAAACAGGAAAATTCAGTATTAGTGAAATCGTGCAGACAGAGCGTCTCACACACTATTGGTAGCAGTATGAAACTTTTCTGAAGGACAATTTAGCAATATGCATTAAAATTTTATATACATGTATCTTTTGAATTTATCCTCAGAAAAGCATGGCATAAATAATAGATGTATTTTCATGTTCACTGTGATGTTTCTAGAGAAAAAATGATATAGCCTAAATTTTTCCTAATAGATTAGTTCAATAAAATTATAGTATATCCACACAATAGAAGACCAGATAGTATATGTTATTCCGAAAACAAAAATGAGAAGAAAATAAATCCAGTGTTAGTAGAGATTAATCATTTTGCTTTATTCTTTTATGCTGTCTCTCCTCTTTTTGGTAAGCATGTAGATTACTTTTATAATTAGACAAAAAAATGCATTTGAAAAACATTTGCAGACCCATTATTCCAAGAATTGTGAACCCTCAAGACTTTTAAACTTTATTTACTTTATTTTAAGAAATTATATCCAGCATATCTCCTGAATTTAAAAAAAATAAAGTAACAGTTAAAATGAAAGGTTAAAAAAATGAAAACCTTATGAGAAGAGGGTAAAAAGTGATGACAAGAACCTAGGCTTGTTTTTTGTTTTTAGACAAAGGAAAAATTTAAATGTCCTGAGATATTCTTCTAATTAACTAAGGAAAGAGCTCATACCAGTTTGTCAGGAAAGACATTTTCTTGAGTTCCAAGAGGAAATTATGCAGCTTAATTTCAATTCCTATTACCTGTTAGTCAGTGAACCTGCCCTTCTGAGAAAGCCTCACGCTCGTGCTATGTTTGTGACTTTGAAAGTGCTCAGGGAGGCGCCTGTGGCTCAGTGGGTAGGGCACTGGCCCCATATACCGAGGGTGGCAGGTTCGAACCCAACCCC
>CAUYQV010074937.1:0-15364 GCA_963574575.1 Galagoides demidoff
GGGCGCCTGTGGTCCCAGCTACTTGGGAGGCGGAGGCAGGAGACTCGCTTGAGCCCAGGAGTTGGAGGTTGCTCTGAGCTGTGATGCCATAGCACTCTACCCTGGGGGATAGCTTGAGGTTCCATCTCAAAAAAAAAAAAAAAATATGTGTAAATCTCCAAAACCACCACATGAGGAGTTAAACCTTCAACATATAAATAGGGGGTGAGGGATGAGCATCCAGTTCATAACAGTAAGGGTGTAACATAGAACTTATAACTCTGATTGTCCAGGAGAGGACACAGGCATCATCAGATAATCACACAAACAAGTATAAACTCACAGGCACAGTAATGCCAGGAAGAGCAGGCCCTGTGTCCCCATGAGATCTGCTGCATTCCCTCTGGTCACTTGGCTTCAGACAAAATGCCTCCCAAAATATCTAGGTACAGCTATATTTCATCAGTGGAGAATTCCAAAGAAGACTTCCTCACCTCCTAGACATGTGTGCCTAAAGCCCATACCTTAGAATTTCACCTGTTTCTTCTCTTTCTTCCCTTTCTCTGCCATGAACTGCAGCTGGAGTACACAGCCCGCCTGGACTTCCTCTGGCGAGTACAAGCCAAAGAAGAGATCAATGAGATGAAGGAGCTGAGAGAACACAATGAGAACATGCTCCGGAATATCCTGCCCAGTCATGTGGCCCGTCATTTCCTGGAGAAAGATCGAGACAATGAGGTGAGCCAGGCTAGTCTAGCCAGCAGGAGGGTGTAGGGGTGGGCTGTGTATGGTTGTCCACATAGACCCCAGACTCTGGGAGAATTCCACTCTCCTCTCATGGTACATGAGAATGAAGACTGTACCCACCATGTGGTGCCTGGCAGCCTAAACTGCCCAACACCATGAAGTTCATACATGGCCTCTCCTGGCCTCAGTTAGCTCATCTATAAGATGGGTATAATAAGCTCTCCACTGAGACAAAATTGTTTAAAGTTTCATATATGTATGCATATATTTAAAATATATACATAAATATATAAATGTGTATGTAAATATATTTAAATACATATAAATATATATATGTATATACCTTCAACAGTTCCACTTCTTCATATATACCAAAAAGAACTGAAAGAAGGATCTCAAAAAGATATTTGTACATCTAGCAGCATTATTTACAATAGCCCAAAGGGACAAGCAACCCAGATGTCCACTGATGAATGAATAAGCAAAATGTGATATATGCATACAGTGGAATCTTATTCAGCCTTGAAAAGGAAGGGAATTCATACATGTTCTGCAACATGGATGAACTTTGAAGACATTATGTCAAGTAAAATAAGCCAATCACAAAAGTACAAATACTATATGTTTCCATTTACATAAACCACTTAGAGTAGTTGATTTCATAGAGATAGGAAGTAGGATGTGAGTTGGCAGGTCCTGAGGGAAGAGGAGAAAGGAGGTATCATTTTTTCATGGGTACAGAATTTCAGTTTTACAAGATGAAAAGAGTTCCAGAGATGGATGGTAGAGATGGTTCCACAATAATGTGTATGTACTTAATACCATGAAACAACACATATAAAGTGGTTAATATGGCAAATTGTATGATATATATATTTACCACAGTTAAAAATAATAATACATGTTGTATATATTTGTATATGCATGTGTGTGTATATATCCATATAGAGAGATAAATACCTGCATCTAGATCTACATAGATAGGTATATTCTTAGAACATTGCCTAGTATATAGCAGGTACTCAAAAATACTCTTTTCACTTAAAATTATTTTGTCTTATTACATTATGCTTAAAGGGTCACCAGGGAAGATAATCCACAATCCTGAAGTCTGAAATTGAGGTGCTAAGTGGCTCCTGATCCCTCTGGGGGTGTCTAGGGGAGAATCCTTCCTTGCCTCTTGCAGCTTCTGGAGCCCCAGGTGTTCCTTGGCTGTGTCCACATTAACCCTAATCTCATGGCTCCACATGGCCCTTCTTTAAAGAACATGGGTCTTCTCTTCTTCTTTTAAGGATACCAGTCATATTTAGGGCCCATCCTCATCCAGTATGACCTCATCTTAACTTAATTACATCTGCAAATCTCTGTCTCCAAATAAGGTCATTCTGATATTCCAGGTGAACGTGAACATCAGGGGGACGCTATTCAGCCCACTATAAGAAAGAAAGATATTGTGGCAAATGGTGTGGAGAGAACTCCTGGCCAGGGCATGGCGGTCAGGCCTAATGGGCCATGGTCAAGTTTGGGCACACTGTTACATGGAACGGGAGCCTTTGGAAAGTTTTAAGCATAACATAGTTGATCAGCTGCTGATAGAGAGTTTATAGGAGGTCTATAAGACCAAACCAGGTTGAACACCCTGAAATAACCCATGTATGACCCCAGTGATGAGGCCCAGGACAGTGACAATATAGATAGAGAGAAGGAAATGGCTCCAGATATCTTTAGGGGGACAGGATAATTAAGCTGATGCGGGTGGTAAGAAAGGAAAAAGTTCAAACAATTTGGCTCACCCTCCAAACTCCAAGGGTGAGTAATTCAAGAGGGAAATGAAGGTGCCTTTGAATGCCTAAAGGGGCATTACCACAGGAGAGGCCTTGGCCTTACTCTGCAAGACTCTTGAGGGATGACCTAGGACTACAGACAAGCCCACAAAGGACATCTCTTGACTTTGTGTCAGGAGGAGCTTTACAAAGATAGAGCCACCATACTATCTAGTCCTCATAAGACTGTGAGATCAGCAGGGCAGGAACCACATTGTCCTTGGTTACTACTCGTCCTTTGGCCATGGTGTGCCTCCCTGTAGCTCCTGCTCATGAAAGGTTTGTGGATGGACTGTAGTAGTGAGATCAATTGCTGGAGCATCAAGTGGGGAGGACTGATCCCTTGAAGAGGATGCCACAGAGGCAACACAGATTTTCTGGGAAGTGGCCCTCACACAGCCCTGTCAATATTAGATTTTCAAACCAAACTAATGAAGGGGTGAAAAACCCTTAGAACAAATGTTACAAACTGGAAGACCTAAGACAAATCGTTCCAGTGAGCCAGCTGGCTTAGACATGGTTAATTGGTTGGTTTGCTTATTTAACTTATAAATGTGATGCTCTAGGCATAGAACAGGCTCTCCAAGTTATCCATCTAAATCCTGCGGCTTGTGTTACCTGTAGGGCCCCTGGAGACATTTGGGTTTGTGACCCTTGCATTAGGACTCTAGAGGCATAACTGGGAGAGAGCTGTGGGTCCATTTTCCATCCAAGCCATACAGAAAAGACCAGTGGAAGAAAGGCCAAGGGAGTAAGCAAACAGATGGAGTTTCCCAGAATTGGATTCAGGTCTAGTATCCTCAAGGTCCCTAAGGTCAGTGGCTTTGTTGTAAGAGCTTCTTGCCACAGCCACAGAAGCAGAGAGTCAATGTGCATCAGTTGTGACCACCAGATGGAAAAGATGAAACCTCAGAAGTAAAATCCAGAAAGAAATGAGAGAAAATCTGCTTTTCAATCAAGACACAAAAACAATGAGATATTTGGAACCAGGGGAAGAGCAAGAACATGTTGATTTCATCCTAGAAGGAAGGAAACCAACTGGAGATACATGCCAAGACTCCAGGTCATCCACTGTCACTCAAGTCAGGCCCCCACTGAACAGAATAAATGGCAGTCTTAGCCTTAAACATATGTATAAGACATTTCCCATGAAAAGTCATCAGGATTATTTGAGACTTTATAAACATTTAAGCAATTCACACTCAGTGAGGATTAGACACTGAACATGGTTATATTGCCTAGTTAACATCATGATGAAATACCATTTTTGGACACCTGCTTCATACCAGTTACTGAGATAGGTAATTGACAAAAATTATCTTTCATTTCATTGACACCTCAAGAGGAGAGTTGTCAGCTCCCCATTATTGATGAGGAAAGTAGGGCTCTAATAGGTTTATGACATACCTCAGTTTCTTTATGCAGCGCTAGACTCAGAATCCTGTCCCTCAGTTTTCAGAAGCACCAATATCACCTTACAATGCAGCTACTCACAGTGGCCCTGGAGCCTCCTTCTGTAGAAAATGATTCCATAGGCTGTACTCTAGGAACAGAATGTACAAGTTTCAGCTGACAAAGCCAAACGACTTCTCACATGTAACGAGTATTATGTCCTAGGCCAACACAGCCAGTGCCTTGCTTGAGGCCACCGCTGGCATCATTGCTGCAAGCTCAGCCTCTCTTTACTCTGCCTTCTTGAATTCTAACCCCTTTTTAAGGCTCTCCGAGGAGGCATGTGATCCAGTGGGAAAAAATCCAAGCTTTTAAGTTAAAGGGACCTGTGTTGAAATCTCAACTCTGCCATTTACTAACTATGTGATTTGGGGCAAGTTAATTAAGTCCTCTGAGCCTGAGTTCCCCATGTGTATGTAATATACCTCCCTCTAATATACCTCTAATTATACCGCCCTCCTAGGCCCCAGATGTTATTCAGACAAAGAAATAGAGGGAAAGCATTCTGGGCAGAGAGACCCAATGGTCAAAGGCATAGAGGTGAGATACTGCAGAATATTTGCTGAGAACAGAGAGTGGAAAGACTACAAAGACCCCAGCATGTTATGGAAAAGAGGGAGGTCAGAGCAGAAGCATCCCAGGTACAAAGGGACACGTCTTGAAGGGCAGTGAAGGATCTTGAGTTTTATTCCATGTGTAATAAGGAGGTAAGAATTATTATCCACATTTCCTACGTGAAAAAAAATGAGGCTCAGAGAAGGAAAGAAACCTGCCTGAGGTCACAAAACCAGCAAGCTCAAATTCAAACCCAGGAAACATCAAAGCCCAACTGATCCTCTTCCTCCACCCCATTGTAAGTGCATGCAGAGGAGGGGAGCAGTGGATGGACAATGACTCAGACCATCCACACACAGGTCAGTGGACAAGCCCTCACCCACGGAAACATCCCACCCAAGCTGTTCCAGCTGTGTCACCCACACAAAGGTTCTGGCAGCTTCTGCCACTCTGCTGGGCTTTGTGATTAAAATAGCACTCACCTCCCTGGGCAGCTACTTTCTTGTAGATAAAACCAGCTGAGGGTCCAGACCTGGGTGGTCAATCATTGTCCAGCAGGCTAGGGCTGAGTTCCAGGAAACCCAGTGTCTCATCATGGCTTTATGAGGAGCTCCTGAAAGGACACTAACAGGGCAGCTGGAGAGCCACGGAGTATAAATAAATTCTATCTCTGCCTCTAACTAGCTGTGTGACCTAGGGCAGGTTACCAGACCTCTTTAAGTCTACTTCCTCACTTAATTAACGGAGGAAATAATACTAACCTTGCTGAGTTGGGGTGGAAGCTAAATTGGGTAAGAACACATTACATGCCCGACACAGCCCTCTGCAAGGCAGCTTCAGTACAGAAAGGTGTGTGGAAGTACAGATGCACTGAAAAGTCCAGTGCTGTCTGCTCACCTCTGGCTCCTCCTCTTACTACCTTCATGCCTATGATCAAGTGATGATCCTTTCCGGACCTCATTTTCTTTATTTTTCTTGTTATGCACAAAGAGAGCAGAATAATACTTCCCAAATTAATGCAACGTGTTGCAACATTTGCGTGAGTTATTGTGCATAAACCACTTCAGGGGTACTTAACATATTTTTAGTGCGCACTGAATGTTACCTATTATTTTCATGAAATGTGAGCCATCATTATTTTTTCTTCTCCTTCACAGTCACAGCCCCACCTCCTACCCCTTCATTCACCTATTCATACTGCAAGAATTTATTGAACCATGTGCCAGGTATTTTTCTAGATATCAGAGTTAAAACAACAGTGAGAAAAATGACCAAGTCTTTGTTCTTCTAAAACATGTATTTTCAGGGAATGCAGGCAGTAAACCAGATAAATAAATGTATAACATACCATCGGATAGTGATAGATTTTATGAAAATAGAACAAGCAGGAATAATGGAATAGGGTCGCAGACTGATTTGTGAGGATGTTTATTGTTTATCTGTGATGTCAGATATCATGAAAAGTAGGCACAGACCTTTCTGTCCTCATTAGTGTTTGTGTATTTAATGTGTGGCTCAAGATAACTCTTACTCTTCCGATGTGCATGAGGGATAAAAGGTTGGACCACCCAGGAACCAAGCACTGAAAGGATATATCTATACTGCCATCTCAGTCCATTTGTGCCACTACAACAAAACATTTGAGAGTGGGGAATTTATTTCCTTATAGTTCTGGAGACTGGGAAATTCAAGATCAAGATGCTGGCAGGTTCATTGTCTGGTGAGGACCCTGCTCCCTGCTTTCAAAGGATGCTTTGAATGTCGTGTCCTCAGATGGTGGAAGAGTGAGAAAGAAGGAACTTACTCCTTCTTTATAAGACCTATTACAAGGCCCTAATCCCATACATGAGAACTCTGCCCTCATTATTTAATCACCTTTTTATACTCTCTCACTGGCAATTAAGTTTCAACATATGAATTCTGGGGGATACATTCAGACTGTAGCAGGCATCATGAAGGTCACATTTGATCAGAGACCTGAATGATATGGAAGGATACTAATAAGGTCAACAAGTCTCAGACACTGTTTCTCATGTACAGAGAGGTGGCTTAACATGGTATAAGAAGCACAGGACCAGAATCCAGAAGGCCTGGGCACATTAAGGAGATCCCTGGGCAAAGTGGAGATCAAAGTCTTAACATATGGGCATGAGAGAGGAGGAGCAATCGTATGTTCAAAATCCTCTACAAAGTCCAAGCCTGCACTACCAGAACAAGATGACAATAAAACAATAATAGCTTTTCTATATTCATCATTCCCTCCCTAATTTACAAAATGCTTTTTATCTCCTTTAAGCCCAAAATAGCAAGAAACAGATGGTGCACTCAAAGCAGCTATTGGGATAGAGTTGAATGAGGGGGTTGTATCTAAAGGTGTGGGTAGCTTGAGCTGGTGCTCTCCCATGTACCCCTCCAAATCCCTCCACCTTCTCATCCCCACTGTGCCCTTGGTAGGAGGCAGGTGGCCTGAGTGGGACACATCAATGATCTCCCATGCCCTCTGGAACCTAGTTGAGGGTCACCAATGGGAGGTTTGGGGTAGGAGATAAGGGGAATAAGAGAGTAAGGACAGTGAGGTCAAAAAAGCTATTTAATCCTTTGGGATCACCCAAGGTTGGCTATGTGCCTGCACAGAAATAGACACAGAAATGGACAGCTCCTTTCATGCTGTCATTACTACTGTTATTATTATTAGCAACAGCATGGGCTCTGTTGTCTACAGTCTGGGTTAAAGTACAGCTCTGACTCATATCAACTGTGGGACTCTAGTAACATTTTTAATCTCTGCATGCCTCAGTTTCCCCAGAGGTAAAACAAGGCTCTTAATTGTGTTTGCCTAGTGGTGTTTTGTGAGCATTGAATGAGGTGGCACACATGCAGTGTCTGCATTATGCTTGGTGTGTCATGGGTGCTCAGTGCAAGCAGCTGATATTATCATTGTTTTAATATTTAAGCAACTGGAATGTTCAAAATGTTGGCAAAACTAAGAAACAAAACTAAGCAAAAGTATATGGGAGAGACTAGGATTCCCTAAAATACTCAAGCAGATAACTCTTAAGAAACCCTTGGTGACTGGCCATTTTTTATATCTTGAAGGTGTTCCTATCACAGACCATAAGCCAAATGCAGGGGACTAGGACTCTGTAAATAAGAGAATTAATGTCCAAGGATGGTATTTCCTTTTCCTCTATTTTTCAGCAAAAATATTGAAATATACAAAGGCTGTTGGAAAGTATCCAGCCATTATTAATACTATTTTTCATAGTATATGGCTGAATAATTTCTGGACAGCCCTCATGGGTGTTACAGACTGACTTGTGTCTTCCAAAATTTACATGATAAAGGCCTAACCCCAAGGACCTCAGAACGTGATTCTATTTGCAGACAGGGTCTTCAAAGAGGCAACTGAGTTAAAACGAGGTCACTGGGGTGGGCCCTAATCCAATATGATTGGTGTCACTATGGAAAGAGGAAATTAGAACAGAAGGGAAACCATGTGAAAACACGGGCGAAGACCGTCATCTGCAAGCCCAGGAGAGTAGCCTTGATGACACCTTGGTCTCAGACTTCTAACACCCAGAATTGTGAGAGACTTGATTTCTGTTGCTCAGGCCACTGAGTCAGTGGCGCTTTCTTAAGACAGCCTTAGAAGACTAATATTTTAGGCAATAGAGTAAACAGAGACTTTTCCCCAAAATCACAGCCATATGGAGGATATAATCTGTGAATTTCCTCTTATGGATTCTCTGACTCACACAGCAGAGAGCCAGAGTCCTTTGTGGCATCACTATGTTGTCCAAGGCCAAGGTGAACAGCGCCCTATTTTGAAAGTAAAGTACCACCTTAGAATCCACATTCCCTTCACCCCACACTGCCCAACCCAGTCTCCAGCTATCTCTGCTCTTAGGGGCACTGGAGAAGGCATCAGTGCAGATTCATCCATGCTTAAAGCTCAAGACCAACTGGCACCTTCTTTCTCAGACCTGGGACATGACAGGTAGAGGAGGCAAACTCAGATATGTAGAGTAAGGAAGGGCCTGGAAGCTTTCTAACCCTGTCTCTTCCACTGCTAGCTGTGTGACTCAAACAACTTAATTTCTCTCTGACTCATTTTCTATATCCATGAAGTGGGGATAATAATCTTGCTGCTTTGTAGGATTATTGCAAGAATTAAATCACTGAATTCCTATCAGAGTGATTTGTAAGCTTTAATGTTTTCTTCAAAGGCCAAGGAGTCATCAATTCAGAAAACAGTTTTGAGCATTTACCTTGGACCAGAATCTGTATAGGTTGAGCATTATATTGTAAGCATCAAAAAAAAAATTATTGATTTATGATTTGAATGCACTAAGATGAATGGCATATGGTCTTCATACTTATGGAATCCACACTTAAAGGAAGAAATAAACATTAATAATGCAAGAGGAAGGGGCATACCATAGTGTTGCTCAGGGTACTGTTAGAGCACCAAGCTCAGACTCGTGGCCCCAGCTGTGAGTTGGGAAGGTTATGCGAGACATGGTCTCTAAGTGGTTAATGAAGGCAGAAAACAAAAGTTAGTCTAGTAAAGGAGGCTAATTGCAGAGAAGGAAGGACATTTCCCACCAAGGGATAAACCATAGGAATAAAAGCATTTAAGTGTGAAATAGACAAGTTTGGGTCTTTATTTGGTTTCTTCCAGAAGCAAATCTTGAGATAAGAATTCAAGTGCAGCTAATTTACTTGGCACTGGCTCCAGGAAACATGGGTAGGAAGGAGAGTAAGAAAGAAAGCAACTGACAAACGGGGCATTATCAGACTAGATACCTCTGTGGTCAATCAGAGCCTAATTTCTAAATCCCTGGGAAATCTGGGAAACTGGTGTAAAATCACACCTCAAAGTTACCTGGCCCAGGCGGGTAAAGGAGCTGAGTACTACACACCACTTCCTGCCAGTCGTTGGCTGAGTTCTGCTCCTAAGGAGCATTAATTTCCAAGTGCTTTCAACCTGCTGCTCAGGGGGGCAGATGGCCTCTTAGTGGCCAGAGAAAAACCTAATGCCAAAAAAACACCTGTTCCAAGTCCTGAACCTTAGTTGGGGGGACACTGGCAGGGCACCTGTAGCAGCTACCATAGCGTGTACACAAAAGTGCAAATGTTTCCATGTCCTGAAGCACAAGGTCTAACAGGAGGAATTGCAGGCAATGAGACTGAAGAGCTAGGTGGAGGCTGGGAGTTCCGAGGTCAAGCCACTGGCAGACTCAGTGTCTGGTGACCACCCATTTTCTGGTTTACAGATGAGCTTTATCCTGAGAGCAATGGTGAACCAGTGAAGGCTTTTAAGAATGAGAGAGGCATGGTCAATATTATGTCTTTAAAAGATCAGTCACTCTGGCTGCAAAGTGAAGTCTTTGAATGGGAAGAGACTAGAGTCAGGAAACTCAGTGGGAGGCTCTCCTATTAGTGGTGGAGGAGGAAAATAGGAAGAGCCTGATAAACCCAGCACAACTTGCTAATGGACTGAATATGGACCTGAGAAGAAAGGGCCAAGGTGAAAGCTTCACTTTGGTGATTTGGCAATGCCAGTTCCACCAAATGAGCTAGAGGATGAAGGAACAGGCACAGGGATGGTTGGGGAGAAGGTGCATTAGATTTATGGCACTTATCATTTGAGGAGTGTGAGAACAACCCAGCATGAGATGTGGAAGTTTGAAGGCCCAGAATGAAAAATGCCCTGGAGATAGCAATTTAGAAACTGTCAGCACATGAGTGTTGGGAAGGCCGGGAGTGAATGAGATGGACCAGGTAAGTGTATAACCAGGGGGTCAAAGAAAGACTCAGAGCAATCACTAACATTTAAGGTGGAAGATAAGCACCAGAAAAAGGAATTCTGGAAGGGGCCATGTGTGATAAAAACAAGACATGTCACCAAAGCATGGACCAAAAACATGATCTTGGGCACGTTCAACAAATATACCAATCAACAAGTGTCCAGTAAGACAGGAACAGACATGGATGTGTTGATTCTTCCACTTTGAGGCTGGACTGTTCTCAACTCCTGTCCCTCCAGCCTGACATGTGAGTGTGGGAACATGCAGGGAGCAAACTAGTCTGAGAAGTTTGGAAAGAATGAAGAGAGACCAACTGGGTGGTATAAACAAGTACCTGTAGAGCGCAGGGCAAGTGGTTCTTTTTCTTAGAAGAGATGCTTGGAGGATGAGGAGGAACAAGGAGAGTAGGGCAAGAGAAAAAATAATGAAAAAGAGGATCACTGAGGGGAAAGTTACTGAAGAAGGTCAAAAAAGAGGTCAAGAACTCAGGTAGGAGTATTGACCCTCATCAGGAGAAAGGAAAACACATTCTCTGGAGATGAAGCAAGAGAGAGAAAAGTGAATATGAATATAGACAAGGGCATGAGGATGGGGACAGAAGGGAGGTCACCCACCAAGACCCGCAGCTTTCTCAGAGAAGTAGGAGACAGGATCATCCACTGTGAGGAACAGAGGAGAGAACTGAGTTACGGAGAGTGGTGAAGGTTTGGATCAGCCGCTGAAGGGACCAGAAAAGGAAGCTGGCCAAGGACAAAGGAATGGGCCGAAGAAAGGGCCTCCCCGCCTGAGGCTGGAGACCAGAAATTTTTCAGTGGTCCCAATTCTTACAGTGATGATGCTGTGGTTATGGTGCAATGGACTGAATGTTTATGTCCCTCCAAAATTCATTATGTTGAAATCCTAACCACCATCACCACCACCGCCAAGGTATTAGGAGATGAGGACTTCGGGAGGGAGTTGATTAGATCATGGAGTGGAGCCCTCATGTAAGACAGCGGCTTGGTGCTTCCACCACATAGGGACGTAGCTAGAAGACATCGTCTACCTCCAGAAGGGGAGTGCTCACCAGACACCAAACTTCGGGTGCCTTGATCTTGCACTCCCCGCCTCCAGAACCAGAGAAATTTCTGGTGTTTATAAGCAACCCAGTCGGAAGTATTTTCTTGCAGCAACCTGACCAGAGCGAGACTGAACAGTGTTGATGTAACAGTTTCCCATTTTCCGTCCCTCGGCAGTGCCTGTGCACGTGTGCACATGTATGGGCAGGCAGTGTCACTGCAGATGCTGACCTCTGATGATGGTTTCTTGCTCTTTCTCTGTGTCTGTCTGTCCAGGAGCTGTATTCTCAATCCTATGATGCCGTCGGGGTGATGTTTGCCTCCATCCCGGGATTTGCAGACTTTTACTCTCAGACTGAAATGAACAACCAGGGGGTCGAGTGCCTGCGCCTGCTGAATGAGATCATTGCTGACTTCGATGAGGTAAACCTGTGCCTCAGAAAGTCACATTGACAATGGACATCATTGTTGGCATAGTGGCATTTTATTCATTATAAAAATGACCATATTTTGCACTTAGAGAATACCAGCCTGCATTATAAACACAGACATGTACTATCTGATTTAATTACCACAGCGATCACCTGAGATAAATGCCACTGTTACTCCATTTGGAGGAACATAAGCCTCAGACAGGCTAGGTGACTTCACCCAATGTCACACAGCTAGTAAATGGCAAGAGGGGACTTGGCCAGAGGCCTGTCTGAGGCCAGTGCTATTCGGGCACTGCATCTAGCATCAGAGAGACAATTCTCCATCACAGAAAGTTTCTCCATGTAATGTGTCAAAGATAAAAACCATCAGTTAGCATTTGGACAGAGAACTAAACACAAAAATAAACATTCCAGGTGGCAGTTTCCTCTTCTAGGCTCCACGAGTCTAAAGAACATGTTATGTGGGGAAAAAATACTCATGCCACACTTCAGTTCCATTAATAAACATGACAGGAGTGGGCTCTCTCCTCCCCCGCCCCCATCATGAGGGGCACCAGTGCCCGTCCAACTGCTGAGGCCTAAGATGGGAAGCAAGTGACGCATTAAGGAAACAGTGGGGAAGAAGTCATGCAAAGACGTGGGTTCACTGAAGTCTAGCCTCAGACTGATCCCCAGGAAGCTCGGAGCACAAATAGCACCGCTGCTCACACTGAGGCAGGGGGCCAGGCTTTCGGACACCTCTCTTGGTCAGTCATTGTTGGTTGTGGGCTTCTCTGGTAGAGCTGCACAGCCTCCCAGGCATTTCCAGCAAGGAGGCTCCTGGTGGTCCAGGGCAGTTCTCCAAAAGTGGGCATAGCCATGCAGTTATCAATGGCCAACAGGAATGCCTGGCGGATGACGCCATGGAGGGGGTGGGGGGACACCAACAGCATCTATTGCCTCACCCTAAACAACGAGCTCTCCCTCTGGCCACGTGTTCTATCCAACTGCTGGGGTCTGTGAAGTCCTTCTTTTTAAAAAACTGTATACATTTATAGCATACAACGTGATGCTTTAATATATTTATATATTGTGGAATAATGAAATCAAACTAATTAACACAGCCATCACCCCATCTACTTACCTACTTACCCTTGTTTTGTCAAGAAAACATTTAAAATCTACTCTCTCAATAATTTTCAAGGACACAATACATGTTAGTAGCTACAGTCACCCAGCTGGCCAAGAGATCTGGAGAACAGTATTCCTCCCATCTACCAGTAACTGAAACGTTGTACCCTCTAAGTAATATCTCCCTATTCCCATCCCACTTCCAGCCCCTGGTAATCACCACTCTGCTCTCTACTTCTGAGTTCAACTTTTTTAGAACCCACATATAACTAAAGTCATCCAGTATTTCTCTTTCCAGGCCTGGTGTATTTCACTTCTCCACGTAGCATAATGTCCTCCAGGACCATCCATGTTGTCACAAATGACAGGATTTCTTTTGTGGCTGGATAATATTCCACTTTGTATGTGTGTGTGAGAGAGAGAGAGAGAGAGAGCCATTGACCCGTCGATAGAACCTAAATTGACCCCATGCCTTGGCTGTTGTGGATGTGCCGTGATGAACGTGGAAGTGCAGAAGGCACATTGACCTTCACAGTTCTCAGAACTCTCCTTTTTCACCATCAATCCTTCTTTTGCTTTGTTTTGGGCTTTTTCTCACCTGGTCAACTGCAGTCACCTCCTATCTCCTACCCCACCTACATCTCACCCTTAGAAACTACCAAAGGTGGGAGTATATTATCACATCCTTTTGAAGGATGAGATGTAGAACCCCTCAAGGGCTCCCCTCTGCCAGCTCCTTAGCTGGTAGCCTGAGGCCTTGAGCTCACTGTGCAGCTGTTGCTCTCACTGCATGACACCTGTCTGCTCCTGTCCTATGTCATATAACTACTTAAGAACCAGTGAGCCCACCTGGTTATGTCACACATGCCCCCTCTGCCTAGGACCATGCTAGCCTTGGCCCTACCCTATCCTCTCTCCCTGGACTCCAAGGCCAACTGAAACCTCACATTTATTTCACAGATATTTCACACATTACTGCTACTCTCAAACCCTTTTCTAACCCTCTTCTCTACCTAGATAAATGCCTGCTCCCTCTTGAATGAAAAACTTACATTCTGAAACAACCTTCCATCACAGAACCTGACACCCTTCAGTACCAGTCT
Source organism: Galagoides demidoff (assembly GCA_963574575.1). NCBI lineage: Eukaryota > Metazoa > Chordata > Mammalia > Primates > Galagidae > Galagoides > Galagoides demidoff. The sequence continues at coordinate 14,072 of CAUYQV010074937.1, forward strand.
GCAAATCTGCTACCTCCACTGGCCACTTAGTTCTAGAGCAGAAACCCACTTACTCATCTCTGTAGGCTTTACAAAGTGTTGCCAGAAGTGCAAAGCTTTTCCAATATGCACTGTTTCACTGTGATTTATCCCTCATGCCAAATCCATGGGATAGGAATTATTAACTTTCATTTTATAAATAAGCAAAGCTGAGACTTAGAGATATGGAGAATCTCTAAGTGACAAAGCCAAGATTTGATTTCAGGTCTGCCATATGGTTTTGGAGAGTTTTTGTGGTTCTTTTGTTGCTGTTGTTGTTTTCAGAAGATTACAGGGGTATACACATTTTGGTTACATAATTTGCTTTTGTACTTTTTATTTTTAAGTCAAAGTTATAAGTGTGCCCCTTCACCCAGAATACGTGCATGGCACCAGCTGGATGTGAATTTACCCTGTCCCTCCTCGCCCCTCTTACCTACTTGATTTCTGTTGAGTTTTAATCATGGTGTTGCACTGTTTCTCACTTACTAGGCATTTCATGGTGATGATTTTTGTAAGTCGTTAGCTCAAAAGTGGTCATTGTAGTTGTGCTGGGCACAGACATAGGGAGCAAGACAAAAACAAGACACAATTCATTCCTGTCTCCCAGAGCGTCACTATTCAAGGGGAGGCAGGGTGACTATGAGTCTCTTTTACTCAAGGAATCTCTAGTAAGTGTACTAGTACCAATGGCCTTGCAGGATGAGGAGGGGAGAGCAATTCCATGATGATAGCACCTTCAACCTCCATGCTAGGCCATAAGCTGATGAAGATAGAAACCATGCTCCTTTCTATCCTGTTAAGCCCCCAGGGCCTAGCACAGTATCTAGTACATAAGAGATACATAAAACAGAGACTTACTAAGTATTTGCAAAAGGAATTAATTAACTGATTGATTAATCAGGGGAAACCATAAACCAACTGGCAAATAATAAAATGAAGAAGGGCTGATGTCATTCATTATATGCTCTTAAATAAAACAAATAAAGCTGTATTAAAAATATCTGACTAAAGATAGAGACATCAGGCTTTGCTGTATTTTAAACTCTGTAGCAACCATATCTCAAAAGTGCTCAGTAGTGTGTTTTCAAATGATAATAAATAAAGTACATTGGAACTGAATTTGCATCTCAATACACCAAATTGTAGACACCCTAGAATCTTCCAAAAGCAGAGGAGGGGAGCAACACCCCAGTGGTAGAGATGAGTGTTTGCAGAGGGAAGTTAGAGATAGGATGGGCTCGGCAGCTGTGTTTGTTAGATAGATAGATAGAT
>CAUYQV010074944.1:0-13869 GCA_963574575.1 Galagoides demidoff
GGGCGCCTGTGGTCCCAGCTACTTGGGAGGTGGAGGCAGGAGACTTGCTTGAGCCCAGGAGTTGGAGGTTGCTATGAGCTGTGATGCCATGGCACTCTACCCAGGGGGATAGCTTGAGGCTCTGTCTCAAAAAAAAAAAAAGTGGTTTAGAGTAGTGCCTGTGGCTCAGTGAGTAGGGAGCGGCCCCATATACGGAGGGTTCAAACCTGGCCCCGGCCAAACTGTAACAAAAAATAGCCAGGCATTGTGGCAGGCGCCTGTAGTCCCAGCTACTTGGGAGGCTGAGGCAGGAGAATCACTTAAGCCCAAGAGTTTCAGGTTGCTGTGAGCTATGACGTCATTGCACTCTATGGTGGGTGACAAAGTGAGACTCTGTCTCAAAAAAAACCAAAATTAGGTGGCGCCTGTGGCTCAGTAGGTAGGGCATTGGCCCCATATACCGAGGGTGGCGGGTTCAAACTCAATCCTGGCCAAACTGCAACAAAAAAATAGCCGGGTGTTGTGGTGGGCGCCCATAGTCCCAGCTACTCAGGAGGCTGAGGCAAGAGAATCGCCTAAGCCCAGGAGTTGGAGAGTTGGAGGTTGCTGTGAGCAGTGTGACACCACAGCACTCTACAGGGGGCAATAAACTGAGACTCTGTCTCTACGAAACAAACAAACAAACAAATTATTCTTAACCATAATGCTAAATCTAAGTCCAACCCCTTCTCATTTTCCTAATGGGAAAATAAGGCCCCAAAAGAAGAAGGCCAACTAGCCAGATCCCTTTGGTGTCCCCAGAGATCTCTCTGCTGGGCCCCATGTCCATAACTCTGCCCTTTATTTCCTGCCCTCAACCACCTTTCTGGAATAGCTCTGGGTGGTTAGTCCCTGTCTGACCACCTCCTCCTACTTTCCCATCCCTGTCATGGGCTCCAGCCATGCTAGCCTCCTTGCTGTTTTCACACTCATCAAAGACCTTCCTGCCCCAGGGTTGCACTTGCTGTGACTTCTACCAAAACATGCCTCTCCCAGACTTCCAAGGGCTCCCTCCTCAGCTGTCTCCTTCAGGTCAGAGACCTGCCTGCCCCCAGGCTAGCCTCCCTATCTAAAAGAACAATCCTATCCCTCCCTGCCCTTTTGCTCAATTTTATTTTGTTTTTATAGCATTCATGTCTACCTGACATTATATGCGATATCAGATTTCTTCACTATTGCCCATCTCCATCCAATAGACTTTAGTCCAACAAGGGAGGGATCTGTCTGTGCTCTGCCTACAGCCTGGCACACAGTCCACACTCAATAAATATTTGTTAAATGATGAATGACTTGGAAAACCCCGGGTAGCTGAGGTGAGGAGGAAGCAGGGACGCGTGTCCAAGCAAAGGGAACAGCCTGTGCGGTGCAAGGCTCCTGAGTCTTGCCCCTGCAACCCACCTTCCCTCTCCTGCACCCCAGCCTGGAGGCTTTTTCTAGGGTGAGAAGTTAAGGGGACATTTGGTCCTTTCACCCCCAAGTCGCCCCCCCACAGGCCCAGCCAGAGCCAACTCCAAGCCTCCCACGGCCAGTGCAGGAAGCCACACCCTAAGGTCAGATCCCTGAGCAAATATATTATCAGCTCCACCCATGATAAGGGGAGGCCTGGCAGTTGGAAACCTGCTTGAGTGCTAAGTGATTAGCTCCAGCCAACCCCTCAGTGTCAAAGCCTTCCCATCCCTGGCCAGAGAGGACCCTGCCTTAGAGGCCCAAGTCCATCCTTTCCATCTAACAGATATTGACAAAGTCAGTGGTGGGTGGGGTCTTAAGGAGGAGATAGACCCAGGAGCCCAAGGCCACCTCCACCCGCCACAATTCATGACCTGGCTGGTAAGATAAGAGGGCTAGGGGAGGCTGGGCACCTGTAGTACAGTGGTTACAGCACCGGGCACATACACTGAGGCTGGTGGGTCTGAGCCCAGCCAGGGCCTACTAAACAACAGTGACAACTGCAATAAAAAAAAAAAAATAGTTGGGTGTTGTAAGTGCCTGCAATCTCAGCTACTGGGAGGCTGAGGCAAGACAATTGTGTGAGCCCAAGAGTTTGAGGTTGCTGTGAGCTATGACTCCATGGCACTTATCGAGGGTGACAAAGTAAAACTCTATCTCAAAAAAAAAGCGAGATCACATCTCTACTCAAAACAGAAAAAATTAGCCAGACATCATGGCAGTGTCTATAGTCCCCAGAACTAGGGAGGATGAGGCAGGAGGATCTCTTGAGCCCAAGAGTCAGAGGTTGGTGCAAGCTAGGCTGACATCAGGGCACTCTAGCCTGGGCAACAGAGTAAGACTCTATCTCAAAAAAAAAAAAGAAAAGCAACAGCCCATGGAATCAGCAGAGTATGTATTTAGTCTGACCACTTCTCCCCTCCCTGGTGTAGCAGCCAATGCCTCCTGCTGAGGCTAGCACCATTAGACAGCAACATGACTCAAGCCACATACACAGCTGAAACTTTTCCAGTATCACATGGAGAAAAGTAAAAAGAAACAGGTGAAACTAATCTATTTAACACAGTATATGCAAAATATTATCATTTTAACGTGGAATCAATACAAAAAAAAAACCTATTTTACTTTTTTTTTTTTTACTCCTACTAAGTCTTCAATATTTGGAGTGTCAATTTTATTTCCAGTTCATCCCAATTCCAATAAGCCAGTGGCTGTGGCTGCATGTTGGGCAGTGCAGCTAGACTCATGCTGTCACCTCCTCACCAGCAAGCCTGTTCCCCCCATGCAGCCCCCCGAAGGTCCTACTAACACCTAAGTCAGTTCACATCCCTCTTCCGTTCAAAGCCCTCCCAGTGGTTGGCGACCTCGAGGAGCAATGGTAGCACATCTGACTTCAAAGCCCTCCTGGTGGCCCTGGTTTCAGAGTAAAAGCCAAAGTCCTTTGGGTGGCCTTTGAGGCCCTACAGGATCTGTCCTCATTCCCCTCTCCCTTCCTTCCTCCTCACATTCTCCAAAGACTCCTGCCTCAGGACCTTTGCACATGCTATCACTCCCCACCACACCTGAACTGCTCTCTGCCCCAAATTCGGCTCCCTTATTTGAGTTTCTACTCCACAGTCACTCCGACAACATTCTCTTGCTGGCTAGATAAGCCAGTTCTCAAATACCTCCAAACCCTCCCCTGCTTTATTTTTCTCAATGGCATTCTCTCCACTTAATTTAATACTGTATACGTTTGTGTCTGTTTGTCTTCCCAAACCACAGGTCCGCTCCATACCTGTACTATTCCAGGCTGTAACCCCAGGCCAGCATGAGTCTGGTGCATAGTAGGTGCTCAATAAATGTTGTCAAATGCTGAATGAACAATGGTCTGCGTACACCCAGTACTGGCTCCAGGGCAGTCCCAGCACTACTGACCCTCAGTAAGTCCCAGAGAGGTCAATGTCATGATCACTTAGCACCCACTGCACAGAAATGTCAAGAGCCCCTGCCTATGATCGCCTGATCTGCTTTCTGCCCAGCCCTGGGCCTGGTACAAGGTGCTCTAGAAACTACAGCTGTGGATTGGACCAAGAATCCAGGCTCACCAAAGGAGGACCCAGGGCAGGGGGGAGTGTGGAGAAATGGGGGCAGATTGGGAAGGGCAGGGAAGCAGATTGAGAAGGTAGGCATGATGCTGGTATGGGGGTGGGGGGAGTTAGGCAGTCAGGGCAACAGCCAGGTTCTGCTCGAACAGCAGGTCACCAGAAACCTGGGCCTCCCTGGAGACTCCTCTCCCTCTGTCATCCACACCTGGTGTCCGGTTCCACAAACTCCCTCCAAGCCCCTGCTCTGTGCTAGACGACATGCTGGACAGTGCTAAGGACACAGTAGCGACAGCCCAGCTCTGCCCTCCTGAAGCTCCCAGTCCAGTGGGAGATGAAGACCCTTCCCCACACAGTGAGAGCCCCCAGGTGGTCAAGACTGGGACAGGGGATTCCAGGGGGCAACTAACTTGGAATTCAGGGGTTCTTTCTGGAGAAAGAGGAGGAGAAGTTGTCAAGGAATGAAGGAATGAAGCAGAAGGAAACAGGGGACTCTGGGGTAGTGGGCAAGTGAGACTTGAGCAGAGGGTAGGGCCCCCCAAAGGAAGGGGGGGCTCCATGAGGCTGGTCTAGTGTGCAGGTGCCAGGCCATGCAGGCCTCATGGGCCACAGTGAGGAGCTGGACTTTCTCCTGGGGGACCTGGGAAGCCATCGCAGGTTCTGAGCAGGGGACAGGCAGGGGCAAGTTTCTGTTTGAGAAAGGCCCTCCGTCTGCCCTGTGGAGGGATAATGGAAGGGGGTGCGACCAGGGCCAGAGATGTGAGAGGAGTTTGGAGTGATGAGGGAGGACTCAGGCAGAGGGGGTGCTGCCTGGACCAGGGCAGGTGCTACAGGGAGAGGGACAAAGGCACACAGAAGATACATTTAGAGACAGGCGCCATAGGGTGTGGCTGCTCTGGGGAGTGGGGGCAGCCATCAGGGATGAGGCCAGGGTCTCTCAGCCCACAATGAGCTAGGCAGTGGCGCCTGCCCTGATAAGAGGGACCAGGGGATGGATCAGGTCTGAGGGAAGATGCCAGGTCAGTTTGGGACAAAATGAATGAGAGTACCCAGGGACATAAGTTTGGGGGTGGGGGGAGGCATCCTGAATGACACTGGGATGAGGTCCCAGCACTCAGGGGAGAAGTCTGGGCCAACACAGAGGGGTGATATGAGGTCGCAGGTGGAGTGGGGGACCCGGAGGCGCCAGAACCTCCTCCACGCCTCCTGCCTGGCCTCAGCCGCCCCCTCCTCCCCGCCTCCTCCTCTCTTCAGAGCCCTGCCCTGCTAGGGCAGCCCAGGACACTGTGCTGGAGGAGCAAATGGGGACAGGTGAGCCACAGGTATGGTCCCCTGCCTAGAAGCAGGACCCAAAGCCATCAGGATATGAGTCCTAATAACAGGGCTGTCAGGAACTCTAGCCCCACAGCTCCCTCGCCCCTGCCCCACATCACATCTCACAAATACTTTCCCTAAAGCTCAGCCTCTACTCCAATTTAAAATGGGAGTTTTAAAACCCTCTCTCTGGTTTTATTTTTTCATCTGATGTGGAGTAGATTTTACCTTTCCTTTGTTCACCCCATGAATCTGAGGCCTCCGAGGGCAGAGGTTTCATCCGACTCATACATTGCTATATACCCAGTGCCTACAACAATGCCTGAAAGACAGTCACTGCTCACTAAATATTTGTCCAATACATGAGTGAATGATTTATTGAGCATTTGCTCTGTGCCAGGCAGTGTGGTAAGTACTGTTTACTTACTTCATCCTTATAACAGCCCTTATTGTTCCCATTTTACAGAAGAGGAAACTGAGGCCCAGCAGGTTCCCTAATTTGCCCAGGGTTCTGGAGGTATGGAAACTCAAATAACAGGACACCAACCAGATCTCATGTTTGGGGGCCAATTTTATCAGGCTCTGGCTTGTAGTATCCACTAACTGCTCACAACAGCCCTGAAGTAGGGGCCATACCATCTCTATCTTTCACAGTAATAAATGGAGGCTCAGCAAGGGGCCATCCCCAGCCCCACTTCGGGTACGTGCAGGGCCAAGGTCAAAACTCAACTCTCTCTAGCCCCAAAACCTCCAAATGCATCCATCTGACAGATAGGGGAAGCAAGCCCTCAAGACAGGAAGAAAGAGAATGTGGGTTTCTGGGCACTCTGCACCAGGCCAACAAGAAGCAGAGCCACAGAGAAAGTGTGTGGTATCCAGCCTCCTGCCTCTCTGTCTGGCTTTGGAAACAGAGCAGGACTCAAATCCCCTCTCCCCGCAAGAACTTTAACAAGTCTGAGTTCTTGCTCAGCGCCTCAGCTCCTCTATCTGCAAAGGGGGGATGTTAAAGGTGCCCACCTCACAGGGTTGTTTTGATACCCTCCAAAATAACAACTGTAGGTGACCTTGAACCAAGGCTGGGAAATTGCAGTCATCACTTACTGAGTTACTCCTTGGTGACCCCCACTCACCAGGGGGCCCATGGGCTTCAGTGGTCAGTAAAGAAATGCCCTGAAATCTTCCTTGCTCCCTCCTCCCTCTTCCCCGGTGACCTGGTTCTTCTCCCAGTACCAAATCAGGGCCTTCGGCACAAAGGGTTAGGCAGCTGCCCCAGGAGACCTGGCCAGGTCACGGCCCCTGGCCAGTGCCCGCCACACCCACCCTGATGCTCAAACTGGGCCCCAGATCCTTGGTGACTCGATCCCTCCAAATTCAGGTGATCTCCCCCAGCTCCAAATCACCAAACCCTCCCAGGTCCAGCGGCAGACGGAGCCAAGTCCCAACCAGGAAGGGCCTCCAAGCATTGGGACACCAACGCCACTGTCTCCAAGACACAGTCTGGAGTGAAAGATGGCGCTGACCGGGTACAGCTGGCTCCTCCTCAGTGGTGAGCAACAATGACACCCCAGCACCTCAGCCTCCTGAGGGCCTCAGAGAGGAGAGGGGACCCCCAGCCCAGCAGAGGGAGGGTATGAGCAAGGAGTCCACCATGCTGGGTAAGGAGGGCAGCTCTGTTCCTCCAAGAGGCACCAGTGTGAGGCAGGCCTGAGACACCCACCCAAAGAGGGGGCTTTGGAGATTTAAGCACAGCCCATGAACTAGGGCAAGGGGCCACTGTTAGTCCCATTTATGTGGTAGAACCTTAATGAGGTACAGAAGCCTTGACTAGGGTGGGTCCTGACCAGAGGCTCTGTCCCTCCCTGAAGATGTAGCTTTGGGCAATGACCTTCCCCTCCTCCTTTTTTTTTTTGTCACCCACAGTATAGTGCTATGGCATCACAGCTCACAGCAACCTCAAACTCTTGGGGTTAAGTGATTCTCTTGCCTCAGGCGCCCAAGTAGCTGGAAATACAGGCACCTGCCACAGCATGCAGCTATATTTTTTGCAATTGTCATTGTTGTTTAGCTGGTCCGGGCCAGGTTCAAACCCCCCAGCCTCAGTGTATATGGCTGGCTCGGTAACCATTGTACTAGGGGTGCTGAGCCTACCTTCCCCTTTTTTAGCCTCAGTGTACTCATTCATGAAGTGGGCCTAATTGGCAGGGTCACTTGAAGGTCATCATAAGCAGCATTGACTAGCACCTACTGTGTGCCTGGAGCTATCCTAAGTGCCTCTCCTATGCTAACAACCAGCCTGTGAGGGAGGCCCACTCCTGACCCCCACCCACAGAGGAGAAAACTGAGGGTCAGAAAGGTGGAGTCACTAGCCAGGGTCACACAGCCAGAAAAATGTCAGGAGGGAGAAGAGAGTTAGATTCAGAGCCCCTTGCTCCTAACCTCCTTAACAGCCTAAAAAGCGCTGGAAACCAGGCCAGGCAGGTAAGTACTTCTTAAGCGAGAATAGCCGTGGCCACCCATTCCAGGCAACTACTCGCAATTCAAACCCAGGCAGCCCAACCAGCTTATGAGCCCTGGGAGGAGGGTACTCATGTGCTCAGTTGAGAGGGAAAGAGGTGAAGTGTATAAACCATGTCCCTACTTTCTGCTGTGGTTGAGCTTGGAGAGGCAGAGGAAGTGGCTGGGACCGGGAGCCAGGACCCAGAGACAGGCCCTGACATCCAAGCAAGGACGGTAAGGTTAGCAGGACTAGCTGAGCCACAGCATCTCCTGAGACTCGGTGATTCTCACCACCGCAAAGCCTCCGTAACCAAGGTAAAACCAAAGGTCCCGTGGGCTAAATGCCCAGCTTTGCTAGATCCGTGGCGCAGACCACCAAATCCAATCCTCACCACACACTCCTCCCTGGAACTGAGAGCCTGCACCTGGCATTTGTTGAGCACTTACTGTATGCCAGGCATTCTTCTGAGCATGTTGTGTGCACTAAATCCATGCCAAGACCCTGTAAGGTAGGTAGCCATCATCCTTACGTTAGAGTTGACAAAGGGAGGCCCAGAGAGTGCAGTGGACTTGCACAGATAAACTCCAAGAAAGATGAAGTGGCTGAGATGTTGGGAGTCGGAGAGCTGCAGGTTCAAATCCTGGCTCTGCCTGTCCTCATGTACATTAAGGATCTTGGGCTAGAGATGTCCCCTCTCTGAGCCTGAGTCTCCTCTGTCAAATGGGGTTGGGAATGGGTCAAACCTGCCCCATCTGACCCTCTGGTTCTTCTTCCTCAGCCGTGTTCCTGAATGTGCGGGCCGAGATCTCCATCACCCCAGAGCCTGCCCAGCCAGCTGAGGGGGATAATGTCACACTGGTTGTCCATGGGCTTTCAGGGGAACTACTTGCCTACAACTGGTACGCAGGGCCCACACTCAGCGTATCTTATCTGGTGGCCAGCTATATCGTGAGCACAGGCGATGAGACCCCTGGTCCGACCCATACGGGGCGAGAGACTGTGCGCCCTGACGGCAGCCTGGACATCCAGGGTGTCCTGCCCAGGCACTCGGGCACCTACATCCTGCAGACCCTCAACAGGCAGTTTCAGACCGAGGTGGGCTACGGACACTTGCAGGTTTATGGTGAGACACCCCCTACACCCCGCCTGCCTTCCTCTCAATCCTTTCTAAAAAGAAAAAAAAAACTCTAAAAAACATTTAAACCAACAGGAAAGAAAAGGGGCCTAAAATAACATTAAAATTCCCACTCCTTCGGAATGGCTTCCAGGATTACACCTGCCTCCTAAACTCATTCTTTGTCCCTCCAGCTGGGGGCATAGGGGCACCACCACTATCAGGCCATGCTCCTTGCCTGGGGAGGGGAAGATCCTCGGAGACAGCGGTGCCCGGCCCCCTCCCCCTCTGTCTCTCCCCCCACAGAGATCCTGGCCCAGCCTGTAGTCGTGGCCAACAACACGGCACTAGTGGAGCGTCGCGACACCCTGCGCCTGCTGTGCAGCAGCCCCAGCCCTGCTGAAGTCCGCTGGTTCTTCAATGGCGAGGCCCTGCCCATTGCCATCCGCCTCGGCTTGTCCCCTGATGGCCGGGTACTGACCCGGCATGGCATCCGCAGGGAGGAGGCTGGAGCCTATCAGTGTGAGGTGTGGAACCCGGTCAGTGTCAGCCGCAGTGAGCCCATCAACCTGACCGTGTACTGTGAGTCCTCCCGGCCCCACCAGAGTTACCCAGTGTCCAACCTCATAGATGGGGAAACTGAAGCCAGGAGAGGGAAGACCCAAGGGCACACAGTGAGTCAGCAGTCCAGCTGTAGTCAGGAACCAGGGAGTCCTTCTTAAAATACACTTGACCCATATCCCAAACGACTCCTCAAGACCACCTTTGATTTTGAATAATCCTTCAATTAAAAGCAATACCCACAGAAAAAGGACAGAGAACTGGTTGGTTTAGAAAGGGAGCTGGTGGCCAAGGGCAGTGTCTCACACCTATAATCCTAGCAGGTAGATTGCCTGAGCTCACAGGTTCAAGACCCACCGGAGCCAGAGCAAGACCTCATCTCTAAAAATTAGCTGGGCATTGTGGCAAGCACCTGTAGTCCCAGCTACTTGGGAGGCTGAGGCAAGAGAATCGCTTAAGCCCATGAGTTTGCGATTGCTGTAAGCAACCACAGCACTCTACTGAGGGCAACAAAGTGAGACTCTGTCTCAAAAAAAAAAAAATATATATATATATATATATATAGAGAGAGAGAGAGAGAGAGAGAAAGGGAGCTGGAGAGGGAGTGCTGGAATGGGGCAGGGGGTGGGGAAGGAGAACATACAATAAAAAATATAACTAAAGCGTGCAGTCATTCCCAGCCAGGGGCAGCAGATGTGCAGTGTGGAATCCTGGGAAATAAATGCCTAAGGTACAGGAGGGCTGATGAAGTAGAAAACCTTAGAGCATAGAATCCTACAAACAGAATTCTGGATTTCAGGAACACTGAATTCTAGACTCTGAAAGTCCTAGAACCTCTAGTAGCAGAGATTCTTAGAACCTTAGAACCAAATTCTAAAATCTTAGAGTCTAGAAGCTTAGACACATAGATTTCTAGAATCTTAGAATCCTAGCACCTAGAAGCAGCAACTCTTGAAGTCCTAGAATTCTAGACCCTTAGAATGGCTTGTCAGAAAAAATTTGCTTAAGCCTTTTTTTTTTTTTTTTTTAGTGGAGCCATAGATTTCAAAAAGCATCTTGAAATTTTGTCTGGCTCAACACACTCTTTTCACAGAAGAGAAAGCTGAGATCTCCCAAGAGGGAAGTGGTTCTCAAGATCTTAGAGCAAGTTAGAGATCAAGGTGGGATTTGAAAAGGCCAGAGCTCCTTCTTCCTTCCACTAGGCTGAGATATTCCCAGGGACCCAGCCTGGTGAAGAGAAAACCAGGGGTGCCCATCTCTGCTCCCCCCCTTCCTCTACTGCCCCATGTCTCTCCCTCCTGCCCCCACAGTTGGCCCAGAACGCGTGGCCATCCTCCAAGACTCCACCACCCGCACGGGCTGCACCATCAAGGTTGACTTCAACACATCCATCACCCTGTGGTGCGTGTCCAGGTCCTGCCCAGAGCCTGAGTATGTGTGGGCCTTCAACGGGCGGGCCCTAAAGAATGGCCAAGATCACCTCAACATCAGTAGCATGACGGCAGCTCAAGAGGGCACGTACACATGTATTGCCAAGAACACCAAGACCCTGCTGTCTGGATCTGCCTCAGTGGTGGTCAAGCTCTCAGGTGAGTTGCCCCCAGCCTGACCACCACCCTCTCCTCATGGAGCTCCAGTCAGATGGTGAAGAGTAGGCCACCATTTGCCCACCAGAGTTTTGGAAAGTGAAGGATTCCCAGACCCTCATTGGAGTAGCAACAGAGTGGCATATCAGGTGGACCCCTCTTCATCCAGGTCCGAATGGAGACAGCCCATGCCCTATCATCTGAAAAAACAAATGGCAAATCAGACCCTCTTTCTTGAGGGGTAACAAAGTGATAAATGGGTCACACACCATGCACTGTGGGATGGCAGAATGGGAAACCATTCAGATGTCACTTCATGTGGGTGCTCCTATTCTAAATTCAGTCACCAGCTGCTTAGGGGCTCGACCCCTGCCACACAGACAGCTGAATTTCTGTGCAGCCAACTAGACTCTCCAGTTATCTGGCCCAGTTGATGAGCACACAGGCGATTGGAAAATCACAGCCCATTGTTGGCAAATGGAGAAACACAGCTGAGGAAGCATCATCTTCTTCTGTCCTAAAATGACCTTGAAGCTGAGTGTAGTGCAGACAGCTGGTGTTTTTGGAGCCATTGGGATCCTCAAGGGACATTTTCTCATTTTCTGGGGATGGTGTCTCTGAACATCAGGGCCTCATTAATTCCACCTCATTCCCTCTCAAGTGGCCATCATCCCCTGGGGACAGTGGGAACAGTCCTCCCTCCCTCCCACTGACAGGCTGGGTCTCATCCAAAGGGTGGATACTCTTTCACCCAAAGCAGAAATGGCATCCCCAGAGGTAAGTATACCTCCTGCACCACCCGCCAGGGGCCTTGGCAGCTGGTCCTGGCAGGAGACAGGGGGGTGGACCAGATGACCTCAGGCGCTACCCCAGCCCTGCTTATGCAGGCCAACATGGGGGGTATCCAAGGTGTGCAGGTATGTGCAAGGAGTGGATACAATGCCCCCAAGGGCCCTCAGTACTGTCAGCAACTCTGTGGTGGGTGCTGGGAGAGAGACAGAAAAGAGGGAGACACCACCCTTCCCTGATCTTGGGGACACTCTGATCTGATGGAGGAGACATGGTCTCTGCCCTTGATAGGTGGTAATGGAGCAGGGAAGCATGGCCCTTGATTCAAGGAGCTGCCAGTCAGAGAGCAAAATCAATGCCTCCTTCTCCATGGGCTTCCAAACTGTGGTGGGGAAGATATGACACCCATTCTCAGTGAGCTTCCAGTGAAATGGAAGAGACATGGTCTACACTTTGGGAGAATTTCCATTCTGATGGGAGACTTGGTCTTGAGGAGACATGGCCCTGTTTTTTGAGAATTCCTAGTCTGATGGAGGAGACACAGTTTTCACCATTGGGGGTACTCCTAATCTGATGGAGGAGTACAGGTCCCCACCTTCTAGAAATTTCCAGTCTGATAAAATAGATATTTTCTCCCAACTAATGGGGTCCCCCCTTGATTGGAAAAAGCCAGCCATAATTTAGAATTTCCCAATCTGATGGAGGAGACAGAGCCCCCAACCTTGTAGGAATTTCAGATCTGATGGAGGAGACATGGCCTCCCACCCTCTAGAATCTTTTGATATGATGGGGAAGGTAAGGACCCAAACTCTGGGGCTTCCAATGTAATAGAAGAGACACAACTCCCAGCCATCTGATGGGGGAGACATGGCCCTTATATTCTGAATTTTCCAATCTTATCGGGGAGACATGGCCCCTGTGGTTTGGGAATTTCCAATCTGATGGAAGAGACATGACCTTTAAGAGTCTTCCAGTTTAATGGGCGAGACATCCCCAAAGGCTGGAAATTCCTAGTCTACTAAGGGAGAGACAGATGCTTGGGAGGGTTTGATAAGATGCAGAATCTACCTCCACCACACAAGTCATCTCCTTTCTTGGTCTCTTTCCTAGCACCCCACATGGGGAGTGGCAAACAGGTAGGGGGAGGCAGGTGAACCGGCCAGGGATAGGAGGAAGGCACTGTGACAGATGCAGGCCAGCTGACCCAGCATCTTTGCTCTCCCCCCAGCTGCAGCAGTTGCCATGATGATCGTGCCCATTCCCGCCAAACCGATGGAGGGCCAGGACGTGACACTAACTGTTCAGGGCTACCCCAAGGACCTGCTGGTCTACGCCTGGTACCGCGGGCCTGCCTCCGAGCCCAGTCGGCTGCTCAGCCAACTGCCATCGGGGAACTGGATCGCAGGCCCTGCGCACACAGGCCGGGAGGTGGGTTTCGCCAACTGCTCGCTGCTGGTGCAGAAGCTGAACCTCACTGATGCCGGCCGATACACGCTCAAGACCGTCACACTGCAGGGCAAGACGGAGACTCTGGAAGTGGAGCTACAAGTGGCCCGTGAGTGTGCAAGAGGGGGTAGGGGATGCCTCTATTCAGATACAGGCTTCTAAAGGGGGCCTTTGCCCCTCTGTAAGGTTGGGGGACATAGACCAATGGTGAACATGCCTCCCCCGTCAGACTGAAGGGAGAAGCCTCCTTTCCTCTTTCTGACTCGGGGATTTCCAAATGGGGCTCTGCCTCTTCTATCAAACTGAGCCTCTTCCATCAGACTGAGGCTACTGATGGGGGCTTCCTCACCTTTCCTCTCATAAGAGGTACAGCAGACTGAAAGTTTTACTACATAACAGAGAAGGCATAATCTTAGGGTGAGGCATCCTTTTAGGATCCTAAAACAGGGAATATCACCTCTTTCACCATATTGGGAATATGGGTCAATGACAAGAGTTTACCTCCCCTATCTGATTGGAGGGATAGAGTAAGAATGAGTTATGCCTCCCTATTCAGGCTGGAAGATTCTAGACAGTGGGGGCTCATGTCTCCTCCTATTACAATGAGAGTGGGAACAAAATTTTTACCATCAGATGGCAGAGTTTAATCTCTCAAACTGAAATAAAGATGATCTCCATTAGGATAGAGGCTTCTAGATATGGAAACTGTGTCTCCTCCATCAGACTGGGAGTTTCTAGATGTTGGAGACTAGGACTTCCCCATCAGACTGGGAGCTCCCAGAGCTAGGGACCATGTCTTCTCCATCAGACTGGGAGCTCCCAGAGCCAGGGACCATGTCTCCTCCATGAGACTGGGAGCTCCCAGAGTCAGGGACCATGTCTCCTCCATCAGACTGGGAGCTCCCAGAGCCAGGGACCATGTCTCCTCCATCAGACTGGGAGCTCCCAGAGCCAGGGACCATGTCTCCTCCATCAGACTGGGAGCTCCCAGAGCCAGGGACCATGTCTCCTCCA
>CAUYQV010074945.1:0-28573 GCA_963574575.1 Galagoides demidoff
AAAAGGAACATCTTGTACTGCTAGAAAGCATTTCTTTTCCTACACTTTCCTACTCTCACAATAAGACTCCTGGGTTGGATGCTTTTAGATCTCAGGATTCTGACTCAGAGAGACAGTTTCTGTTCTTACACAACTTTAGTTGTCATGATTTCGTGATCTGGGTCACAATTTTATTTTATGTACTTATTTCAAAAGAGTGATCTTTGACTTCTGTACAAACTAATCCAAGTCCTTTAAGTTACTGGAATATGCTTATGTCTTACCTCATGTTCGAAAATCATTTCATCTTCTATACCTTTATTGCCTTTCCTAGATTTGGATAACCCACTAGCCGTTGAACTCCCTGGACAGCCAGCTGTAGAGTAGAGTTCCCCCCCCCAATCCTACAGTTCACCTGGCATTAGCACAATAACTGGCTCAGCGTTGGCATCAGAAAATATTTACTAAATGAAGGGACATTACATTCAAATTATACCGCCAATTGGAAAAGCCTTACCTACAGGTTTTTAGTATTTATTACCTTCTCTTTTATTGACCTATTTCATTTCTCGATATTTCAAACCAAGTTTTGTAATTTAAATAAGTGGTTTTATAAAGTATAAAGTTTCAAGTGCAGTTTGCTTTAGCCTTGTGAATTCCAAGTGCACCAAAATGGTAACGCTGTGCCAGTGCCGTTGTGCTCAGTTTTAGAACGGCCAACGGTAGATGGCAGCACCGGGCGTCCTGGCCTGGCTCTGCCAGGGCATCCAAAGCTTTGCCTTTCCTTCCTCGCTTATAGTTTTTAGTTTTTAACCCCTTGTGGAGGAAACGTTTTTAAGTTTTGCTTTTAATTTGCACTGAAATCTTTATGTTTTGCTTTCTCGTAATTGCTGTCAAACATCAATACCTTCCCTCTCTTCTCCATTCACCACACCACAATTACTGGTTGTACGGCCGAATCCAGATAGTTCACAGACCGTCCAGGTATTTGTCTGTCATTTCTGCCTCACTTGTAATTTCTGATGTGTTAGTTAGAGAATGGATAAGTTCCTGCAAAAAGGAAACCCTGAGTCAGAACACCTTAATGAAGAGAGAGTTTTATTTCCATCAGGAAGTGGCTGTCCAGGCCTGGTCTCCCAGAGTTGCACCTGTCCCATGGAAAGGTTTAAGCATTAACCTCTTTTAACTTAGGAGAAAGTCCAGGATAAATACTGGTCCTAGAGTTGACCAAAAAGCAGTCACTCATGACTTCCACCTGGATTTCATAGGCTTGATCGCAGTTACCTGGCTGCCTCTGACTACCATGTATATTTAATTTCTAGTGGGAAGGATTAACATGAAGAGAAGGAAGCTGGTAACTGGTGCTGGAGCAGAATATTGGTAACTGCTGCATCTATTAATGCTCTGTCAGCCATCTAAGTATCTCCTGAAGAAATTCTCATTCTCCACCCCTGTGCCCTGTGATGGACTTTATCAATGCCTGTGAATTGCTTGTTTTGCCTTCAATCTTTTCCTCCCTAATTTTAGACTATTACAGTATCTTAGCCACGAGGGACCAGCTGAGTTTCTTGGCCAGGGCAGAACTAGGACACCTGGTACCCAAGGTTCAGAGTGTAGGAGTTTGGCACAAGTAGCAGTGTTTTGATTTCTAAGAGAAAATGTTTGATGTCAGGACTAAAGAACAGCATCCAATAAGTTCTCCCATCAAGGAGCCGGCCTGTGATGGCCAGTCTTCTTCTGAACAAGTTCTCCTGTCCCGATGGCCAGTCTTCTTCTCAACAAGTTCCCCTGTCCGGGAGCCCGCCTCTGATGGCCAGTCTCCTGCTTTCTTGAAATCATTTAGGAAGTATTCTGTGAAACCTTTTTTATATAGATTATCGGTCATGGGTCAGAAATGTTCTTGTGTGAGGCATTGATGTCATTTGTAGGAGGAATTAAAATTCACTTCTAACACCCCTTTGTGGAAGAACAAGATTCCATCCTGCAGGCAGCATTGCATCCCCTCTGATGCAGAAAAAGGAAAGAACCGTGATAGAAAGTTCCTTTCACTGGAATCATACCACAAGCTATACCTGCTGGGTTTATGCCACTCAGTCAAGGAAGCAAAGAGAAAGGTTGTATTGGAAGTAGCATTTCTGGGACAATGAAGAAATAGGAACGGGAGCACGTCAGACCTGCGAGGCCGGCTTTCCCCGTCCAGTTCTGTCTCTTGCTGTGGGAGATTGCTCCACGGGAAGCTGAGGTGGCTGATTGCACTTTTGTCTCTCAGATTTTCTTTTCTTTTTTTTTTTTTCCTCTTGAGAGACCCTTGATTTTTCCTTTCTCCATACTTGCCAAATGAAAACTTTAGTATTCCTTTTTTTGGTACATATTTTTGGTATGGGTATTTTGTAAGGGGTTATTATATAATGTTTGTATAATACTTTACTATATTTAAATTAATAATACAGTTCACAGATACACAAGATAAAGAGATAGATAAAAAGTTTTATGAAATTAGTTTGCTTTTACAGTTATGTAACCTGTCTCAAAGGTTTACTACTCTCCCCAGCATCCTTCCACCAGAGTCATCTGGTCTTCAGTTTGCTGCTCACAAGCTGTTTATCAAGGAAGTAACGGCCTGCGCCAGAACTGTGGTCTCTCACTTCTGAACACACAAAGTGGATTTTTCTATTTAGAATTTCAGGATAATGGTTTAGAAATTTTTTTCCTTAGTCAGAAATAGCACCATGATATTTTACTAATTCATTTAATGGTTTCAAAAGTGTCAGTTAAATAAATAAAAATGATTTCTAGGATTTGTGTAGAGTCCTCCCTTTTTATATGTAGCTTGTGTACTTTGAATACTTTTAAGCCAAATTGTCACTCACTATAAAATAGGGTAATTTCAGTATTCTGTTATCATAACTGTTTAATCAGAAAAATATATTGATTATTTTAATTATATTACTTATCTCAGTATGACAGAGTTTTAAGTAGTTAGCTATTGCAGCAATCTATTATTATATCATTTTGTTAGGTTTGAACATTTAGAAGTTTGGTTTCCTATTAATATAATTTAGAAAAGGAACTTAAATTTGGCACATGTGGTTTTTTTTATACACAATAAAATAGCAATATGTGAATTGCTTCTTTTTCTATAGCACTGTTTTTGTGAATTTAGGAATCAAGTGTGTATTACTAATTCTTATTCTCAGGTAGTTGCTATGTATGGCATTTCATCAATAAAACAACACTTCTTTTTGTTTTCTGAATATGCAAGGTAAAATAAACTGTATTATAACTTTTTAAAATTCTTTTTTTTTTATAATGGATATTTTCTATTTGTCTTATTTTATTTTTGGAAAAATCCAAACACCTATGGTAATTATGTCAAAATAAAATATCTTTCACTGTGCATCAGAAATATATATAATAAAAATGCAAAAAATAATAAAAAATGAAAAAGAGATTGTAGGGCACTATGGATTCAGAGTTATAAAGTAAATGCAATTTTATTAGACATTTTAACTATAAATGATGAGCAGATTTTAATTTAATTAATACCTCTTCCTCTAAGCGAATGGTTTTTAATATAAGTGCATGGTTTTGTGTATGCTATGATACTAATTTGACTCATTATGGCTAGAGAGTATGATGGTAACGCTGTACTTGCTCAAAATGTCAAATGAAGTAAGCCTAAACACATAATAATAAAATAGAAAGTAAAAAGACTCTTGTCTAAAAATTTAAAATATTATAATAACAAAACATTTTTATAGAACTTATTACATGCTACAAGTCAATTTTTATGTATTATTTAGCAGTGTCTCAGCCATAAGTAATGATGTACAGTTACTAACTCCCTACGTTGGTGAGGAAACTGTGGGCCAAGACCACACGGCCCGGGGTGGGTCAAAGCTTGCTCTGACGCTGGCCTCTTTTCTCCAGAGTCCTTATCCTTAAATATAAGAAGGGTGATACTTCATGGCCTATAAATGCTATTTTGGCTGTCTGTTATATAGTAGGCTCCTTTAAATAAGTACATTACCCCCCTTATTATCAACATATATATAAATATAATTTTAAATTGTAAAGAAATCATCTTACACAAAATGTACCTTATTAGCCATTTTTAAGAGTTAGTAGTTAGTATATTCATATTGTTATGCAACCAATTTCTATAACTTTTTAATAACAAAACTGAAACTTTAATCACTTTACACAACTCCCCATTTCACCCTTCCCCCAGCCCTGGAAACCACCATTGTACTTTGTGTTTCTGTGAATTTTCCTACATACGATGTGTGTGTAAGTGGAATCAGTCGTGCTGTATTTGCGTTTTGGGACTGGCTTACTGCGGTTAGGTTGTGTCCTCAAGTTTCCTGCATTCTGTGGTACATGACAGGATTTCCCTCTTTCTGAAGACTCAGTAATGTGCCATTGTACACATATTGCACACTTTATTCCCCACTTACTTGCCAGTAGACACTGAGTTGCTTCCACCTCTTTGCTGTTGTGAATAGTAACGCTGTGAACAGGGGTGTGCGAATATGTCCTCAGATACCTGTTTTCAGATCTTTAGGATGAATATTCAGGAAAGAATTGTTGTATCTCATGGTAGCTCTGTTTTTAATATTTTTGGGGGAGGGGACGGTGCCTGTGGCTCAAAGAAGTAAGGGCACTGGCCCCATATGCCAGAGGTGGCAGGTTCAAACCCAGCCCCAGCCAAAAACTGCTAAAAAAAAAAATTTTTTTTTTTGGACCTGTCATACTTTTGTCCCTAGTGGCTGCACTATTTTACATTTCCACTGTCATTGTACAGGCATTGCAGTTTCTCCATGTCCTTGCCAACAGTTACTCTACTTACTGTTTTCTTTTTTTTGTACTCACCATAATGGGTGAGAGGTGATATCTCATTGTGGGTTTGATTTGCATTTTGTTATTAATTAGTAATGTTGAGCATATTATGTGCTTGTTTTGGCCATTTGTGTATCTTCTCTGAGGAAATAAGTCTCTACTCAGGTACTTGGTCTATTTTCAATTTTTTTTTTTCTTTTTAGTTAAGTGTTTAACTTCAAAAGGAGAGATTATTATTAAATTTTTTGAGACAGAGTCTCACTTTGTTGACCTCAGTAGAGTGCTGTGGCATCATAGCTCACAGCAACCTCAAACTCTTGGGCTTAAGCGATTCTCTTGCCTTAGCCTCCCAAGTAACTGGGACTACACGGTATTTTTAGAGATGGAGTCTCCCTCTTGCTCAGGCTGGTCTCAAACTCCTGAGCTCAGGCTAGAATTACAGGCGTGAGGTATCTTGCCTGCCCTCAGAAGTGGAGATTATTAATCCCCTTTCACAAAAGTAGAAATTGAATTCTAACAAGTTTAATCAACTTGCTTACAATTAGTGAAATTTCAGCTTTTGACTCCAAAGACCATGTGTATTTATTTGTTTTTCTTATTCATTAACAGTTGACCATTTAAATGACTCATCATGGGCTGCTCAGACTGCTTTTCTATCATTTGAAAGATTATGTTTGATCCTTTTAAATGGTCACATTGACTGTCTTTATTTTCTTATTTACTAGACCAAGAAATTAATAAAGATTTGGAATTTTTTTGTTGTTGGAGGAGTCTCACTTTCCTGCCCCAGTAGAGTGCTGTGGCATCATAGCTCACAGCAACCCAAACTCTTAGGCTCAAAGGATCCTCTTGCCTCAGCCTCCCCAGTACCTGGGACTACAGGTGTCCTCCACAACGCCAGGCTATTTTTAGAGATGGAATCTGGCTCTTGTTTAAACTGGTCTTGAACCTGTGAGCTCAGGCAGTCCACCCATCTTTGCCTCCCAGAATGTTAGGATCACAGGTCTGATAATGAGATTTTTATTTCTTCCCCACATTTTAAAAGTAGGCAAAAATGGAGAAAGATAAGGAATTATTTGCTTCCATTAGACACTGGGAATTCATAAATTATTATCATATATCCTCAAGACATATAGGTGTAATAGAAGTGTAATCAGTTAGCAAGTTTAATCAATAGGAAATTCTGAGGGTAATATAGAATTAAAAAAGAGGGAAAGGAAACTTCTCATTCCAGAATAAACGATTTTAAATGAAAATAACAGCAACAAGCAAAGTTCTGAGAAACCCCACCCATCTCTGTTTATCGTCAAACACTTACTTTTTTGTATTCTCTGGGCTGAATATCAAAGAATCATGGAATGCTATCCTCTTTATATTTTACAATGAATATGTAAGACAGGTTGAAATATATTCAGTTTTAAAAATTTAATTTTCTTGTCTAGCTACAGGGGAGCCATAAGGTTCATGTGCAGTTTAAAACAGTGTGCAATTTTAAATTGTAGATGGACTTTATGGCCACCCTGTGTATTGTGAAGACTTCTCCATCTACAATTTCATGTAAGGTATTAAGTATAAACTGTATCATATTACATGGAGTCTTTCATTTGGAGTTATATAGCAAAAGAGCAAAATTAATTAGCTGCCATACTGAAAAAAAATAGAGTAAATTAAAAGTCAGTGATTTCTGTATTTTATTCTTATTGAAGTTATACTGAACTTACATAATCATAAATTTTATGCTAAGAATTTATAAGATAAATGCTTATTTAGGGTATTCCCTGATACAATTAAAATAAATTAAAATAAATCTTATTGTTGAGAGTTCCAGACAGTTCTGAAAGTTTCTGATTCTTAGCTTAAGGAGAAGCTCATTTAGCAGGGATGAAAGGGAGAGGACCAAAAATGCAACAACTTCATTCACCTTTCTCCAGATCCATAAAGCACCGCAGTGCACTCTCAGCCTGAATATGGTAAAATACTTGCTAGATGTAGCTCCTAAAAATAGGAATGTGAGAGTCCCTTAATCACAGCTCCCTTTTACTTTTCTATCACCAGACTACTTCGTGACTTTCAAAATATTTACATAGGATACTATAAGCAGGGTACTCTGAAATATGAGCTTGCTAATTGCCTTGGCACATGGTATTAGCATCTGCTGAAGAACCGGTTTTAGAATATCAGGAGAGTATTTTTAGGCCTTCCATGGCATACAGTGTAGTGTAGAATTATAGGCAACAGCCTAGTCTTCCAGTAAGGCTGCCTAAGGTGCCCTTGGCATCATCTGATATTCTCCACAGAGGTCCCTGAGGCAGTCACATTCATCTAAAAGGAACATTCCCTGAGGCAAAGCTTTCCTAGAACATTGTATCAATAGCATTAACCTAGTGTTACCAGAGAAATTTTTCCTTGACATAAAATATAATTTCTCAGAGTTGAGATGTTAAAAACTATACAGTTTTAAAGAACTATTGCACTTAACTGAAACTGTGCGAATTAAAAGCATACCTAGGTTACCCTAGGCAAAGGAATATCATCCCCAGAATTTCTTACTGATTAAATATGCCAACTTTTACTTGCTACTGTTAGTGTCATTTAAATGATTTGTTTTGGAATTAAAAGCTTTCACTCTTTTTTTAGTGCACATGTTTTTCTAAGTAAGTTTTAAAACCGATGAAATTGCCCATGGGGAATGGCATGTTTAAATCAAATAGCAAAATAATAGTAACATAGGAGAAGCCATCCCACATCATCTTTGGGGAATAAAATATATTTGAAAAAAAATTGTAATGAATACCATGTATCGAGTTTTGAATACGATTGAGAACCACAGTTTCTACGTCAATGAATGAAATTTGTAAATCTAATTTCAGAACTGTGTTGTATGCTCTGAGTAGCTGAAAGCCACCTGGCTTCTGCTAATGGAAGTCTTGTGTTTGTTCTTGGAAGGGATGGCCCTTTGTTTACATGTGCTGTTTGCTCTGATGTGTGGATTTGGGAGAGCACTGGGGGAAACTTGGCATCAGTCTCAGAGGTGACAGCTCCCTCTGTCTCCTTTCCCTGTGTTAGTGTCCTGTGTGGCAACTCCTGGAGCAATGACTCCCAGGGCCAGGATCAGAAATCAAGAGCTGTAGCAAAATGCCATCCAAAGGCCAGTTGATACCTGCTGGTGATCTCAGACAGGACACTTTGCTGTTAACACACCATCATTTGGAACTAAAGATGATTTCCTGACTTCTGTTGCTCTGCCTGTGTGCTCCCAAATAGCTTTCAGCTTTCCTCACTCCAAAACCCGCCATCTTGGACTCCAAAAATAGATTAATTGTGAATTTCATAAGTGGTAGGTAGTTTTATGATTTAAGAGGTATAATTAAAAAACATACTTGTTCCTAATTATTGAACTTTGATAAGCTGATTTAATTTTGACAGTTTTGTTGAACAAAATTGTGATGTTTTTTGATTTATGTTTGTGATTAACTAAAAACGCTTCTGTATTGTATTTGGGGGGTTAACTGTTGCGTTTTTACTTAGATGAAATTATATGTGTAAATAACTTATTCCTAAATGGCATAATAAAAACTGTAAAATTTAATTTTTATAGAAATACATTAATACTGATATCACATATACCTATTCAGTATGTGGAAATATCTCAGGTTGATTTTTAAATTGGGCACAGATAATATACCCACTATCGAGTTTCTTAAATCAGTATACCCAAAATCATATAGGAATGTGTGATAACAGAATTATATGTCTAATGAAAATTCAGGGTAGCATATTTTCCAAGACCGTACATTTTAATATATAATCATCCCTCACTGTTCATGGCGGATTGGTTCCAGGATCCCCCAGCCCCCTGCAGATGCCAAAATCAGTAACACACAAATTCCTTATATAACATGGTGCAGAATTCGCATATAACCTATGCACATCTTCCTGTATACTTTAAATCATTTTTAGATTACCTATAATGCCTAATAAAAAGTAAGTGCTGTGTAAGTAGTTGTCATAGTGCCTTGTTTATGGAATAATAATGATAAGTCTGTTTGTGTTCAGTACAGAAACAAATACCCATTTCTTTCCCTGAATATTTTCCATCAGTGGTTGGTTGAATCCACAAATTTGAAACCTATGGATATAGAGACTGTATTATAATTTTTAACTGAACTAATTCAAATTATTCTTTAGCAAACTTTTTATTCTTTTTGGAATTCAAATTCATTAATAAAACATACATAAAATCACAAATTTCATCTCATAGAGTTTAAAAAATCAAAAAAAATTTTAAACAGACCATTGTAATAAGGCAGTTTGTACACGTGTGTTTAGTCTGGCATAGTACTTTCTGTCCTCTGATCTTGTTTTATTTATTTTAGGATTTCTTTGTAATGTTGTCATTTGGTCATGAGAATTTACTTCTGCAACATAATAAAGTGTTTCTGCTTTTATTAAATTGACTCTGTTCTGGAACTAATCTTCTGGACCAGAAGTCTAATTATTTTGAGCTGCAAATCTCAGAATTTGTGTCCATCTATCATCCCTTTTCCCAGAAAAAAACTTTTTTTCTTTTTTTGAGACAGAGTCTTACTTTGTCACCCTGGGTAGAGTGTTGTGGCATCATCATACCTCACAGCAACTTTGAACTCTTGGAATCAAGTGATCCTTTTGCCACAGCCTCCCACATAGCTGGGACTACAGGCACCAGCCACAATGCCCGGCTAGTTTTAGAGGTGGAGTCTCCCGCTTGCTCAGGCTGGTCTTGAACTTAGGAGCTTAAGCAATCGCTTGCCTCGGCCTCCCAGAGTGCTAGGATTACAATCATGAGCCACCGTGCCTGGCTGTAGACAATGTTTAGATACACAAGAAGTTGCATAAAATATTCAGAGAATTCATGGTTATGTGCTGTGATTATTTAAAACAGGGGTAGAGATGAATTGTGCCGTGTGATTATTTCTTCAGAACAGAATCTTCAACTTAATACTGTGAAAAAAAAATGTTTAATATTCTTTTAGTTATAGGAAATTTTTTCTTAAAGATATTAGGACTCTTGTCTTCCTCCTGGCTGGTCCCAGTGAAATCCCTCTCAATTTAGATCAAGAATTTCTCTGCGATATTTTTTAAATCCATGACTCTTCACTCTTCTATGGGTGAGAGGCTCTCTTTCTAATGTAGGCTGGTGTTGGAGATGATCTTCATGGTTTCAGGTTTTCCCTGCCTGCAGGCATCTACAATGCTTTGTCCAGCAACTAGTTTCTCCCAAATTATAGTTCTAATGTTGTTTCTCTTTTCAAAGTTTCATTCACCTTTTAATAATCACAGGACTGTGTGTCCTGCAACTATACAAGTTGCCTTCGAAAAGACTGAATTTTTGAGCTGTCTGTGGTGGGATGAACTTTACTTTCCACGTAATGAAGTAGTTTATGTGTTTGTATGGTGCTATTAGAAGGATGATCGTACAGTTCCTAAATATAGCAGAGTTCATGTAAGCTCTTTAAATATTGTAGCACACTCTTGGAGGAAGACTGTTCATCAGGAATCTGAAATAAGGCAGAGAAAAAGCATTTCACATAGGCAAGCTTTGTGAGGGCCCATGATAGAGAATGATCCCTTCTAGGCTTGTCTAAGGTTCTGAGGTACCAGGAGGACAAAGAACCCCCTCTCTCAACACTGCACGCTCACCCACGAT
Organism: Galagoides demidoff; assembly: GCA_963574575.1. Lineage (NCBI taxonomy): Eukaryota > Metazoa > Chordata > Mammalia > Primates > Galagidae > Galagoides > Galagoides demidoff. The sequence continues at coordinate 10,505 of CAUYQV010074945.1, forward strand.
TTTAATGTCACTCTTCCCAGAGACAGTGTGTACAGGCCCTCCTCACGTGTGCTTTCTGCTGACAGAACCAGGTTTCTGAGGCTTTAGGGCTGAAGTCCAGATCCTGGACAGTGGTAAATTCATCAAGGTAATTCCACAGTATGAGATCTTTGAACAGAAGCCAGGATCCTCCCATAGACAGACAGGTCTTGCCAGGAGCTTTCTATTCAAATGTCAGCACCAAATAGAATCCACGTTTCCTATTCCCAAATCCAAAAGCTCTTTACTTTCTGTCTCCAAACCACATTTTCTTTCTCATCCTTATTTCCTCTTTCATGTATTTGTCACATCAGTTAAATTATTATCTATCTTCATGCCCCATTTGCTACTAACTTTTGCCCTGCCTCGTCACGTGAGTTGTTCATCTGGAGTGGAAAGCCTCTGCCCTGTTACGCCTCTTTCCTGGCATTCTCGCCTTTCACAGCCCACTTTATATTCTACTTTATCCACACCCCCTTCCGTACAGTCAAATGCAACCTCTTTTCCAGGAGCCCCGATGCACTTTTTTGCAGTGCAGCATCCACAGAGTGGTTGTCCCTGGGAGCGTAAAAGGAATACTCGTGCAACATTCGTATGTGGATGAGTGAGTAAGGGTACAGGCTGCTCTCTTCAGACCAAGTGCAGAAATTAATAGATCATATAGATACCCAGACCCAGGTTCATGCTACTAGTTGAGAACATCACATTTAGTCTTATTTTTTCCCAGGGGTTTATTGATTGTGGCAGTTACAGCATACAGACAGTGTTCACTCCCAACTTCTAGACATCTAATTTTTGCATTTAAACTGTCATTCACTTTTCAAGAACACTGATTTTTGTCAGGCTCTTACACTTTTTGAACTACAGCTAAAAAGATAAGGAAGAACGTTAGCAAGAGTTGCCATGTCACGTACGACAGTGCATTTTGGCTCTTCCAAGCAGCTGACTACTGATCTCTAATTACTTGAAAATGTCAACAGTAGACTGCTGGATTTCTACTGTAAATCATCACAGGAATTAGCTGCTCCAAGGCAAGTTTTTAAACTGAGGGGAGGATTTTCGCTGACTCTTACTGCGTGAACTCAAACTTTGTAAAAATGAGAAACAGTGTGAGAAGAAACACTGGGAGGCTACTCAGACTCAAGTAAGTGGTTTGTTTTTTGTAACTTTAGAGAAAAGCTAAATTTATAGACTTCTCTCTCTCTCTTTTATATTTTTCCTGAAATAGCATCTGTGTGAAAGGTGTCTTCTTCACCTGGTTTTATAATGGCTATATATATATATATTTTGTTTTGTAGAGACAGAGTCTCACTCTGTCGCCCTGGATAGAGAGCTGTGGCCTCACAGCTCATAGCAACCTGCAGTTCCTGGGCTTAGGCAATTCTCTTGCCTTAGCCTCCCAAGTAGCTGGCACTACAGGTGCTTGCCACAGCGCCTGGCTGTGTTTTTGTTGCAGTTCGGCCAGGGCGAGTTTGAACACACCACCCTCGGTATATGGGACCAGCACCCTACCCACCGAGCCACAGGCAAAGCCCTGAAAATATAAATGTTAACAATTATTAGGGCCTGGTAAACAATGACAGCTACAACCAAAAAAATAGCAGGGCATTGTGGTGGACACTTGTAGTCTCAGCTACTCGGGAGGCTGAGGCAAGAGAATCACTTAAGCCTAAGAGTTGGAGGTTGCTGTGAGCTGTGAGACTACAGCACTCTAATGAGGGTGACATAGTGAGACTCTGTCTCAAAGGAAAAAAAAACTATTGAGGCACAAATAATCTGAGCTGTACTACGGGAATTGGGAATTTTATCATGTAAATTAAGAAAATTACAGTGTTCTTATTACCTACTACCCCAAATGAAATTGAAATCATATTTTCCAATAAAACATTTTTTTTTTTTTTTTGCTGTTTTACTTGTAACCTTAAAGTGTTATACGTTCAACTATGGAGAATCTAAAATGCTAATGAAAGATAACTGGATTTGTAATCTAGTAGATTTGTAATCAATAACATAAATTACAGTGATTTAAAGAAGATAATAACTAGTGGGTGTAGATATTTAATTCTTTAAACCACATAAAAAGGTTAGTAACAAATACTGAAAACAAAAATTATGACTTACCTGTTGACTGATTTCACTTTGTATGGTTTGCTATAGTCTTAAAATAGTTCCTAAATTTACATCTTAGAAGACATCCTCAACCAACTTAGTAGAAATTTTTATCTATGCTCATTAAACCAAAACCAGAAATGAGGCCTTTGAGAACTTAATTTGAGATCAAATCATGTACACACTTGCTTGGATATTACCAGAGCATTTTATAGGGTAAAATTCAAGTGTTTCACATCATAATAAAAACCCAAAATATTTAAATCGTGTCATGTTGTGACAAGGCAATAGCTGAACCAGTCCATGTGGCAGAGTGCCCCCCGAAGGCTGTGCTTTGTCATGGTCACTGTTGACCAGCATCACAGGATGACGTTTCATCCTGACGCTTTGTCATGGTCACTGTCGACCAGCATTGCAGGATGACATTTTATCCCAAGGGCTCTTTTGTAAAATATCTAAAGATGCAAGAATGAAATACATCATTTCTTATGATTTCAAAATCTGACATTACTAATGCAAGGGAGTCGGACTTAGTTATATTTAAAACCATGACTTTTGATTTGTAATGATCTGAAATCGATCCTGGAAAAAAGATTTCTTTTTGCTTCAGTATATTTAAATGGATATTTCTGGAAACAGTGAGTTTCAAACTAGAGCTCCATTTTCTTTTTTAATATTTAGTAGCAGTTAATACTGGTGAGAAGACAGAAAGAAAAATCACAATGAAATAAAAATTTCTTGCTAAGCATTTAAGTTTTCTAAGTTTTGGAGAGAGTTACTTTTTTTTTTTTTAACAGAGACCAAGTCTCACTTTATCGCCCTTGGTAGAGTACCGTGGTGTCACACAGCTCAGAGCAACCTCCAACTCCTGGCTTAGGCAATTCTCTTGCCTCAGCCTCCCAAATAGCTGGGACTATAGGCGCCCTCCACAAAGCCTGGCTTTGTTGTTGTTATTGTTATTGCAGTTTGGTGGGGGCCGGGTTTGAACCTGCCACCTTCTGTAAATGGGGCCAGCACCCTACCCACTGAGCCACAGGCACTACCCAGGAGAGAGTTACTTTTACAGTGTTACTTAGAACTTTATTTTTACTGATACCATTCATGTAGTTTAATGATATAAAGAAAACAGAATATATACTTAATTGTATCATATAAATAGCAAAAACGATTTTAAAATAATTAACAATTTTAGACTAAATTATGGTATCTATGTGGCATTAGGACCTCATGTGGCTTAGAATTAGATCTGTCTTTGCACAAATGAAATACATCATTTCTTATGATTTCAAAATCTGATACTACTAATGCAAGGAAGTTGAACTTAGTTGTATTAAAACCATGATGTTTTGATTTATAATGATCACTGAAATTGATCCTGGAAGAAAGATTTCCAGGAAAAGGAAGAAATTATGCATGTGAACAGTTTTATGCTGGGAATAAAAATCAAACATTCTTACGTATTAGTAGCTGAGTTTATTTTAAAAAGTTACGGGAGTGGGGCAGAGCTATTTCCTTAGCAAGGAACTATAACCGACAGGAGCACCTTTCCCATTTCTGTTGTCGTCAGTGAGCGCGGGCTGGCCCCATGAGTCCAGCACTCATGAGGGAGAGTGTTATGGTCACTGCGAGTGAACATCTGGAAGGTAATCAGACATGGACCGTGTTCCAGCCCCTTGTGATGGCAGCAAGAGCAGGGACACCAAACATGCTAAGATAGTTCTTAACATTATTTGGAATTTATTTGTATTGTATTTTGTCATGTATCTAGAAAAAATTTAAAAATCATGGCAAATTTCTAAAACAATTTTACCTTTTCACAGTATCCGTACTGGTAATATCTTAGAATTCAAGATTTCTAGTGACATTATACACATATAATGCAAGTTGAAAAAAATGCATTTGATCAAGTCTGAAATGACCCTGCATGCATGTTGAATTGAATGAAATTTCTGTTCTAGTCTGTGATGTGGTGGGTAAAGGAATGTGATCTTTGGCTATTGGTTCTCTGATCGGTAAAATCACTCACCAGGTGTAACTTTTGTGCTTACTGAAGTAACAGGAATGCAGAAGAAGGATGGCTTATACTAAAATCATCAAAATTTTATTGAATCCAGTCTTTGTCTATATTGAGAGGTGTGATAGAAAATTTAAAAAAATATTAAATGGAGAAAATAAAATCTTTGAAGGTGGAAATGAGCATTACCTCGAACATGGTATGTAGGATCAGAAAAGCATGCATTGGATCTGATTTTGCCGTATTTTATTTGCTTATAACAACTCTACAGTGTGAGTTATTTCGTAGAGAGCTAAAGTGAACAGGTGAACAGAAGAGAGTGGGCAGATTATGTGATGATGGTGAGTCAGTGTCTCCTTTTTAAAGCTGCCTGAACAATTTGGTGTATAATCACGCAACTAGATCTCTGTTTTCCAATCTCAAGGATAATTTTTATTATTTTTATGCATAGAAAACTCTACAGTGCACATGTAGCCCATTTTAGCAGCAAGTTCTCTAGCTTCTGTGAGCCCCAGATTTCAGACCCAGGGCATTGCCTCCCCAGTGATGATGGATCTTGTTGTGTCTGTTGTAACTGGTCCCGAAAGCTCCCACCCACTTAGCCAGAGCTGCTCTGTCTTCTGAGTTAACCTGTGTGAAGGTGACACTGGTGTAGGTCTTCCTGTGGACAAGAAGGCTTGGCCTGGCCTTCCTGTCACTAATGCACTTCGGGACCCCAATCTTCCCACCTGGGGCAGGAAGGTGACCAGCTCAGTGGGGTCCACATTTTGTGCAGTCACCACCAGCGGAGGCTTCCTTTTCTCCACCAAAAGGTGAACAGTGGTAACCCCTGCTGGAAGGGCAGGTGGTCTCCTAGTGGGGACATCCCCTTTGCTGGCGGCTTTCTTGTCGCCCAGGCCAGTGGTCACTATGGCTTGCTTGCTTTGCTATACTGGTGGGTGAGTGTAAGTCGTCCCACTGCTGTGTGGCAGTCCCAGGCCTCGGTGAACTGGCTGATCACAGGAGGCACTTTCAGCCACTGCAAGAGGATGTAGGGCCATGTGACACAGTGGGCGAGATCCCTTTTGGACTGGATGTTGTGTCCAATGTCAGATGTTCTTTGGCTTTTTTTCAAATGGGATTCACCACCTTTCTGGCCACCTGCTCCTTCATGAAGGCTAGGCAGGGGCCACCTTCTTCCCCTTGGCCTTTTTTCCTTTCAGCACTTTGAGCAGCTGGACGGAGGTACAGCTGGATCCTGATGCCTCTGCTTTATGTGGTTACCTGCACATCTTATGCATGGCCGAGGCCCTGGATCAGACACAGGTGCTATTGTCTGTCAAACAAAAGTTCCACTTTTATGACATTCTAGCATGCACATTTTCTAACTTTTTAAAGGATGTTGCTCAAACTTTTTCTTAAAATGTATCCCAGAGGTTCTGGTAACTTGTCTCTTCATTATCATTTTGTTCCAAAAATTTGGTAATTTCCTTCTTATCTTGTCTCTGACCCAACCATCATTGAGCATAAGGTTATGTAGCTTGCACATTTTTGTTTGGGTCTGCAGATTCCTGTTGTTACTGAGTTCAACTTTTATTCTGTGGTGGTCAGAGAAGGTGCAAGGAATAATTTCTATTCTTTTAATTTTGCTGAAGTTAGACTTGTGACTGAAGATACGGTCTATTTTGGAGTATGTTCCATGGGCTGATGAGTAAAATGTGTACTCAGTTTTATTAGGGTGAAATGTTCTACAGATGTTCCTTAGATTCAAATGCTGAATGGTTAAGTTTAATCCAAAGTTTCTTTGGTAAGCTTCTTGTTGGAGGATCTATCCAGTACTGCTAAAGGAGCATTAAAATCTCCGAATATGATGGAGCTGGGAGTCATCAGGTTGCTCATGTCTGTTAGAGTGTCTCTTATAAATTGAGGTGCATAAATATTGATGCACCATTCTGGTTGGTTGCATAAATATTGATGATTGAAATCTCATCCTATTGAGTATTACCCTTAACAAATATAAAGTGACCATCCTTGTCCTTGCTTACTTTTGTTGGTTTAAAGCCTACTGTATTTGTGAATAAAATTGCAACACCTGCTTTTTCTGCTTTCCATTAACCTGGAATATAGATGATCATCCCTTCACCCTGAGCGGTAAAAACTATATTAACAAGGTATAAAGTAGTTCATAAAGAGGATCCAAGAATGAGAAGTAACTAGTTCCACCTGGGCAAGTTGAGGAGGCTTCCAGGAAAAGGGAATGATGAAACTGAACCTTGGAGAAATTCACCAGGCAGAAAGGAGATGAAACCCTTTTCAGAAATATGATACAACATGTTTAGCTGGAGGTGACATTTATCATAATTTGTGCTTAAATAATTAATGTTATAATGATCTCCCTCTAGAACAGTGGTTCTCAACCCAAGGCAATTTTGTCCCCCAGGGGAAATTTTACAGTATCTAGAGACATTTTTTATTATCACACTACTGACATTTAGGGAATAGAAGCCAATGCACAGAACAGATCCTGTAACAGATTTACTCACTTCAAATGCTGATATGACCACTGCTCTGTAAGGTGCACCCTGTGAGGACTGCGACCCAACCTTTCTTATTCAACACAGTGTCTATACAATTTATCATGGTTGGAGTCATTTAAAATTTGTTGAGTAGAGAGGCACAAAAGAGAAGGCACATTTGGAAGACATCTATACATACTCAGAATTAGTAGATGGGGTATAATTAAAAATTAATAGAAAGACAAGGCTACTTGTGTGACAGAGGGAAATTATACAAGGCATCTTCTGCCATATTAAGGAGTCTTTCTTCACTGTATAATCCACGGAGAACTACCGGAGAGTTTTAAACAGGAGAATGAAACTATCTGGTCTATGTTTTAGTAAGATAACCAAGCAGCAGTGCAAGCAACCCAGGGACTATGAAGTCACTTAGAAAGTATCATGTTACTGCAGGCCAGGGAAGATGAGGCCCTAAATTAAAATAAGGCTGAAACAGTGAAGGCAGAGAGGAAGGGGAAGATTTGAAAGACTTTTAGGACTTAGAATTAATAGGACATGGTGGTCAATTAAATATGAAAATGGAGGTGAGTTTTCTGGCTTGGTCTACTAATGATACTTGGTATCATTACTTGGGAAAGCTGGAAGGAGAAGCAGGATTTGTGTGTGTGTATGTGTGTATAAGTCTGCTTTAGGGTATCTGTTAAAATAGTAATTTATGTCATTATAAATAGGACTTTTGGTTAACTAATTACCTAGACACAGAGAATCTTGAAATAAATGATTCTAGTCTTGGGTCAGGCATCGAGGCCTGTAATGCTAGCACTTAGGAGGCCATGATGGGGGATTGCTTGAAGTAGGACTTTGACACCAGTCAGAGCAAGAGCAAGACCATAGTTGCATAGGCCTGAAAATGTACCAAAAATGGAAAAATTTGCCAGGCATGATGGTACACACCTGTAGTCCCAGCTCCTTGGGAGGCTGAGGCAGGAGAATTGCTTGAACCTAGGAATTTGAGGTTGCAGTGAGCTAAAATGATGCCCCGGCACTCTCCCCAGGGCAATAGAGTGAGAGTTTTGTCTCAAAAAACAAGTTTCTCAACTCAAGTTCTCTTGCTTATAACCAAAAGCATCATAAGTAATGAAGATTTAACTTTTTTGTCTATATCAGGAGTATAAAAACTCTTTAACTGCGAGACCAGACCACTTATTCAGAAGAAGGTAGAGGCTCAGTTAAGTGGTTCATGCCTATAATCCCAGCACTTTGGGAGGCCCAGGTAGGAGCCTCCCAAAGGAGGCTTGAGGCCAGTAGTTCAAGACCAGCTGGTATGCATTGTGGCTTATGTTTGTAATTCCAGCACTCTGGGAGGCTGAAGCAGGAGGAATACTTGAGTTCAGGATTTTGAGATCAGCCAGAGCAAGAGTAAGACCCTGTCTTTATTAAAAATAGAAATGTGCCCTCATATTATTCCAAAACAAAGAAAAAAAATGAAAAATTAGCCAGGTGTCCTGGTGCACACCTGTAGTACCAGCTACTTGGAAGGCTGAGGCAGGAGGATTGTTTGAGCCCAGGAGTTTGAGGTTACAGTGAGTTATAATGATGTCACCTGCAGGTCTACCCAGGGAGACTGAGCTAGACTCTGTTACATACACACACACACTAGCGCCTTGGCCATAGTTAAGATTCTATTTCTATAAAAATGTAAAAGAAAAGTGAAGTGGGCATGGTAGCATATATCTGTAGATCAAACTACTTGGCAGGCTGAGGCAGGGTGATTGCTTGAGCCCAGGAGTTCAACGCTACAGTAACCCTCTCTCTAAAAATTATAAAATAGCATAAAGATAAAAAGATAGGCTCAGGGATTCTAATCTTAGAGAGGAAAAGCCTCCCTAGATAGCTCCCCTTGCTTCACTGAAGAGATAGGAGTTTACAAAGCTTCCCTCATTTGTGTCAGTTATACTCTGATGTTATGTGAGATCCTGAAGCAGTTTCTTCTCTTAGAAAGCTGGTGTATGGCTTTCAGCCTCACAACATGCATCCCTATCTGAAACCTCCTCTCAGGTGGCATTTTTTTCTTTTCTTACATGTTCATGCAACAGTCCTGAAAATAGAGAGATTCAACTGCATGAAGACAGCTGCACTTCCTAATAAAAATATCTTCTGAAGGAAAAGAGTCTCTCTTCTGAGTGGAATTTTTCTCCAAAAATTGTTCAGTTTTTGGATTGTAGGGAAGGAAATGAGCTCAACAAAAAAACCCAAAATAGACACATATGATTCCAGAGGAATCTAAATACAACCTTCTGGTCTGGGTTACCAGGCAACTAACTGTCTCTTTAAAAAAAAAATGCTGTCATTCTGATTTTATAGAATAATCAGGTGCCTGATTTTCTAACTTAAGATGTCTTGGGATAAGGAATTGATCTTTTTTGATTTTTGAAAAGTATGAGCAGAAACCATTCTTGCTTGGAACATACATGTTATTGCTTTTTCTTTTCCACTATCTTTGGTGTGTGTTTTCAAAATAAAAAGGTTTTCATCTGTTTGGGATGTTCTTATTGAATCCTGCTAAAAATGGGATGGAAGGGAGAACACTTAGGGTGTCTATTTCTAGCTGCTTCAGATTCTGATCTTATGGTTATTAAGATGTTTTATCCACAAGAAGCAAAAAAAATCACCTAAAATAACAATCATGGGAAACTCAGCCTTATGCTTAGAAACAAGTGAACAAAACATTGTCAGATAAAGAGCTGGACAAAGAAAAGGTACATAGAAGAATGTTTTCATCAGTATATGAAAACAACTTGTAGAGATAAGCACCCCATGCTCAGACATGGCAGTTCACTTCAATGTGCTCCTCTAGGAGAATGACTCTGGGACAGATTTCTTCAAAGATCAAGCTTCTGCATCTGCCTATAGATATGCAGAAATATGCAGAAAGACTCGAAAAAAGATATCCGGAGAGTCAGGCCAGGGTCACAGCTGGAAGCTCGAACACATGTCCTTGAGTATTGGGTTCTGTTCTTTGTCTTCTTCCTTCATTAACATTGTTTATTTATTTTTTTGAGACAGAGCCTCAAGCTGTCCTCCTGGGTAGAGTGCCATGGCATCATAGCTCACAGCAACCTCCAACTCCTGGGCTCAAGCTAGTCTCCTGCCTCAGCCTCCCAAGTAGCTGGGACCACAGGCGCCTGCCACAACGCCCGGCCATTTTTTGGTTGCAGCCATCATTGTTGTTTGGTGGGCCCGGGCTGGATTCGAACCCGCCACCTTAGGTGTATGTGGTTGGCGCCGTAGCCACTTGAGCCACAGGTGCTGAGCCTCATTAACATTATAATCTCTAGTTTCAGTTTGGGCCAGCAAGAACAGTCAGTCTCCATTATGTTTTTACTCTAAACAAAATCAATTGTATATGTGTTCCTCAGCCTTCACACTGAATTGTAATCTTTTTTTTTTTTTTTTTTGAGATGGAGCCTCAAGCTATCCCCCTGGGTAGAGTGCCATGGCATCACAGCTCATAGCAACCTCCAACTCCTGGGCTCAAGAGAGTCTCCTGCCTCCGCCTCCCAAGTAGCTGGGACCATAGGCGCCCGCCACAATGCCCGGCCGTTTTTAGGTTGCAGCCATCATTGTTGTTTGGCGGGCTGGGCTGGGGATTCGAACCCGCCACCTTAGGTGTACGTGGCTGGCGCCTTAGCCGATTGAGCCACAGGCGCTGAGCCCTGAATTGTAATCTTAATGGTAGCTTCCTAATTTTATTTCACTTCTTTGTATCTGTGTTAAATTCTTACTGAATGTTTGAAAGTATATAAGATAATCAGTAAAGTCAGGCCTGGTAGCTGACCTTAGCGAGTCTCGACCTCCCTTCAAATCAATTATCTTGTCTGCAGTTCCTTTTCCCTGCGTCTCTGATCAGAGGCTCTGAGAACACTTTCAACAACTCTTGTAGTAACACAGTTAATCTATTTAGGTACTTGGTCAGCAATACTTGACCAATGTTGTAGGAATGAAAACAGTAGGATCTACAGTCTGCTATTACAAGTGGCTCACTATGTTAAGACTTTTTGAAGTTATGTATGTATTATTTTCATTGTATGAGCTCGTGTGTTGTCAGCCAGAGTTCCTGATTGCAAATAGAGGAAACTAAACAGAAAGGGAGTACAAGAGAAAGATATCAGGGGTATCCAGTCTGTGTGGGTGGGCATGGAAAAGGCGTAGCCTATGAGGCTCCAGGGGACCAGGCCCCTGGAACAGCAGAGTCAACAAGCCACAGCTGCCTGTAAGGAACAACTTTCAAACTCTACCTCCAGGGGTCACTCACTCCAAATTCCAGACTCCAGCAGAGAGTACCCAGTTGGTCCAGAGCTCAGGCTCTTTGCCTGGGCTGGGGCTGATTAGGAGGACATATGCCAGGGGTGGGAAACCTTTTCATGTGAGAAGGCCACATTAATTTAACTAGATTCAAATAAGGCCATACTCAAGAGACTTTAATTAGGTTTCTTTAAAATGTACATTATTTTGTTAAAATCTAACTACTGTTACTTAATAATTAAAAAAATTAAAGCTATCTGTTATAGCCGGGCATTGTGGCGGGTGCCTATAGTCCCAGCTACTTGGGAGGCTGAGGCAAGAGAATCACTAAAGCCCAAGAGTTTAAGGTTGCTGTGAGCTGTGACACCACATCACTCTACCGAGGGTGACATAGCAAGACTCTATCTCAAAAAGAAAAAAAAACAAAAGAAAGCTATTTGTTAATTTTAAAGTTAGCTAACCTTTTAATGACTTTGTATGTCTGCTTTTTGTTGGAAAGCATTTGAATTTGGTTGTAGGATGGAGGTCCACAGTTTCAGTTGCTCCTCTAGATGGGTATCAGTCATTTGTGATGTTAAGGGCATCTTGATTTGGATTAGGTAGTAGAATGTAGATTCACAGCAGTAAGTGGTTGAAAAGCAAGAAAGCAAGTAGTGCCTGTAGCTCAGTGGGTGGGGCGCCGGCCATATACACAGAGGCTGATGGGTTCAAACCCAGCCTGGGCCAGCTAAAAGTCAACAATGACAATTGCAACAACAACAACAAAATAGCCGGGCATTGTGGTGGGCACCAGTAGTCCCAGCTACTTGGGAGGCTGAGGCAAAAGAATTGCTTATGCCCAAGAGTTTGAGGTTGCTGTGAGCTGTGACACCATGACACTCTACCTAGGGCAACAGCTTGAAACTCTGTCTCACAAAAGAAAGAAAGAAAGAGAGAGAGAAAAAAAGAAAGAGAAAAGCAAGAAAGAATTTCTTGGCATGTTGCCAAAGAGCATTCTACAGCATTTTTTCCATATTTCAATTGGATCTTTCTTACCATTAAACAATGACTTTAAAATGTCATCTACTGCTCTCTGATCCTCCCATTCAACAGCCACATCTTCTTGGGCAGTGCCAGCTGCATCCCTGAGGCACAGTGGTAGCTTTGGCCGTCTTAGGTGCCAGGTCACCAGGGCTGCTTTTAACTTTGACAAAGTGGATATTGTCACCATTGATGACCCCTTCATTGACCCATCTACATGGTCTACATACCCCAGTATGATTTCACCTATGGCAAGTTCTATGGCATGTCAAGGCTGAGAATGGGAAGCTTGTTGTCAGTGAACATCCCATAACCCTCTCCCAGGAGCAAGATCTGCCCGAAATCAAGTGGGGTGAGGCAGGAGCTAACTATGTTGTGGAGTCCACTGGCATCTTCACCACATGGAGAAGGCTGGGGCTCACCTACAGGGGAGTGCCAAAAGGGTCATCATCTCTGCCCCTTCTGCTAATGCCCCCATGTTTGTGATGGGTGTGAACTATGAGAAGTATGAAAACAATCACACCACTGTCAGCAATGCCTCCTGCACCATCAACTGCTTAGCCCCCCAGCCAAGACCATCTATGACAACTTCAGCATCATGGAGGGACTCATGACCACAGTCCATGCCATCACTGCTACCTACAAGACTGTGGACGGCCCCTCTGGAAACATCTGGCTGCAGGGCTCTCTACAACATCATCCCTGCCTCGAATGGTGCAGCCATGGCTATGGGTAAGGTCATCCCCAAACTGAATGAGAAGCTCACTAGCATGGCCTTCCATGTCCCCACTGCCAATGTGTCAGTTGTGGACCTGAGCTGCCATCTGGAGAAGGCTTCCAAATATAATGATTACAAGAAGATGGTGAAGCAGGCATTGGAGGGCCTCTTCAAGGGCATCCTGCGCTACACTGCACCCCAGATCATCTCCTCCAATTTCAACAGTGACGCCCATTCTGCCACTTTTGATGCTGGGATTAACATTGCCCTCAATGATCACTTTGTCAAACTCATTGCCTGCTATGACAATGAATTTGGCTATAGCAACAGGGTAGTGGATGTTATGGCCCACATAGCCTCCAAGTAAGAGCTCCAAGACCTCCAGCCCCAGTCAGAGCATGAGAGGAAGAGAGAGGCCCTCACCTGCTAGGATGCCCCTGCCTACTCAGTCCCCCAACTCGCTGAGACTCTCCCCTCAACATAGTTTCCACATCAGGCCCCCCGAAGAGTAGGAGGGGCAGGGGAACCCCACCTTGTCAGGTAACACCAATAAAGTTCCCTGTACTCAGCCAATAAATAAATAAATAAAATGTCATGTGGCTCCACACTCATACCACAGTGATTACAGCACCAGCCACTTTGGGTGGCAGGTCCAAACCCGGCCCCATCCAGCTAAACAATAATGACAGCTGCAACAGAAAATAGCCAGGAGTTGTGGCAGGCACTTGTAGTCCCAGCTACTTGGGAGACAGAGGCAGGAGAATCACTTGATTGAGCCTAGGAGTTTGCTGTGAGTTGTGATGCCACAGTACTCTTCGCAGGGCAATAGCTTGAGGCTCTGTCTCAAAAAAAAAAAGAAATATTCAAGTTGTTTTGATTTGACACAATATCACACAGAAATGCTGCATTCCCATAAAAAAATCTTCTTTCGATAATTCACATTGCTGATTCCGTTCTTCATAACGTTTAACTATCTGCTCTCACAGAGATGAAATTTTAGATAACACCTGTCCCTGCAATGGCCAATGCACTTTAGAATGACAGGGAAAATCTACACTGAAGGCTTCATCATCAACTTTGGCATGCTATCAAACTGACAGTGCCCTGTTAAATTTGCATGAATGTAGTTATAACTTGCTGCAGAGTGTCACTTAAAATAGTAGTTTTAACACAGATTTTGCTGGTGCAGGATACAATGAAAATAAATGAGAGTATCTGGATTTGGTAATACTATTTTAAAATCTGTACAATAAACCCTTCATGTTTTCCTGTCACGGAGGGTGCACTGTTTGTACATACTCTCACTAAATTTACCCAATTCCATCCAACTTCATGACATTTATCTTGAAAGTTTTTGAAGATATCTATTCCTAGTATTCTGTTTGTAAGAGTGCCCCAAATAAGTAACTCTTAATAGCAAGGAAAATCTTCTGCTATGACCTGAATGAAGTATAAAACCTGCACTGAGTCAGTAGTATCGATTCATCCAAAGTGATTGAATAATGTATATATTTCCTTTTGAAGTATTGCATGAAGTTGTTCTTTAAAGAACTTAAATTGAAGGCTAATTCATGCTGCCAATTGGTTATGGTTCTCCTTGAAAGAGGCAATTGTTTGCACACATACTTTGAAATGTTATTGGGGTCTAAGCATCTTACAACTTTGACAGTACATTCTTTCACAATTTCTACATCACTGAATGGCTTCCCTTTTTCCCCCTGAGTTTATGAGCTACTTTCGAAGTTGCTACAATGGCATTATTTCCAGGTTTAATTGCTGCTTAAAGGACTTCCCTTTATTTTTTCTTTTTATCTTTTAATTTCTGCTACTCAGGAGGCTGAGTCAAGAGACTCATTTGAGGCCAAGAGTATGAGGTTGCTGTGAGCTATAATGCCACAGCACTGTACTGAGGGCAACAAAGTGAGAGTCTGTCTCAAAAATTAAAAGAAAGTAAATAAAATAAATTTTCACATCTCTCCCTCTAATTTAAAATATTTGTGGTCCTTTTGAGTATTATAATGCTGATAAGCATTGAATTTTTTTAATGTTGATATTCTGTAAAATTTGGATTCAGTCAAAAGGCCACACTTATAACCTAGAAGGCAATAGCTTCCCCACCCCTGACCTAGGCCCTTTAGGAAGCTGCCACTATTTTCCTTTAAGACCACATGTGTGTGGGATCGCTACCTCAAGGTAGAGATCAGGGAATATGAAGATGAGATCAGATTCTAGAAACAAAGAAAAAAATCCAAGTGTCCACTATAGGTCTTATTTCCTTCTGAATATAAAAATCTAGGCATGATATAGACATAATGAAAACAATTCTCAATGTCATTAGAGGAGAAATTATCCACAGAAGATTGAAAGTTAAAATCATCTTCCTCCAACCTGTTGTTTGATAGTTTAAGAAACTAATGCTTAGTTGTGACTTTCTACTAGTTGGTAGGAGACTAGGGTACTATTTAGCCTGTCTTACTCTCTGGTTGCCCTACTTTTCACTGCATCATATTCAGGACTGAAATCCAGTCGGCACATTCTGGTTTGGTTGTATAGGTTGTTAAGATGTTGAAATACTTATGAACCAGTTGGTACAATCCCACTGGCGCAGACAAGGCTCCATCCCTCACCCCACCTTCTGGGTGGGGTCACTTTTAACAGCTAGCACCTGCAGCTCTTTGGCAACTCTTCTTAGGAGGGCTGCCTTTGGGTCTTCAGAGCTGCTTAGCCACAGGCACAGAAAACCAGAAGTGCTTGGTGATTTATATTCTTGCCCACTGCTGCCCTTAAACAGTGACTAAGAGGTGCTGAGATATGATGCCTTGGCTGCCTTGTTTCTGATTGGGAGAACTCTCCAGAATAGCTTCTACTCCAGAGCTCACCTGAGGGATCAGGCTAAAGCTACTCTGTGTGGGACTTTGTCTGAAGCAGCATCTGTGATGATTGAAAAAAAAAAAAAAAAAGGTTTTTTTTAGGCAATTCAGGTGAAGCAGTGAGAGTAGAAAAGAAACAAAAAAAATTATATCTAGTTGTGATCATTGCACTCAAAGCAGCCTATACTGGTTAATTTTAAGTGTCAACTTGGCTGAATATGGGTGCCCAGATTCTTGTTAAACATGGGGTAGGCCTGCGAGGGTGTTTCTGGATAAGATGGTCATTTGAATTGGTGGACTGAGTGAAGTAGATGGCCCTCTGGAGAGTGGGTGGTTATCCATCCTTCTGAGAGCACCATCCAATTGTTTGTTCTGGATAGAATAAAAAGATGGAGGAAGGAGGAATTTGCCCCTTTTGCTTCCTGCTTGCCTGTTTGAGCAGGGACATTGGTCTTCTGCCTTCAGACTGGACATTAATTATCCATTGGTTCTCCTGGTTCTCAGGCCTCAAGTGTTGACTGAAGATACACCACCAGCTCTCTTGGGTCTTCTACTTGTAGATGAGATAGATCACAGGACTTCTCAGCTTCCATAATGTCATGAGCCAATTCCTTATAATAAATCTTATGAATCTCTATACATTTATGTATCTTTATCTCTGTCTATATCTCTATTTATATATCCTATTGGTTCTGTTTCTCTGTAGAATACTAATATAGCATCTTGCATCACTTCCTTCCTGTCATGCTTCATTCTTAATGGCTAACCCTGGGAACATTTCTTTAATAAATCACTTCTACATGAATACTCACCTGAGAGTCCTTGGGCACCTAAGCTTCTAGAAAATTTCCCCAAAGCCCACCTCTACAGAACCACTTTGGACCCTCCCATGGAATACCCCATATCACCTCGTGATCTAATAACTAAAGGGTTAATACCTGGCCCAGCAAGTACCCTCCTAGAGCCTGTTCCTGGAATATAGCCATTATTTGTCCTGAATAGTCATGCCTGTGCCATAGCAATTCTTCAATATTTTTAATATTAATTCTGAACCTATGTAAGTGTTAAGGTTGTATAATTGCCTCAGTCTGTTTGTGTTGCTATAAAGAAATACTCAATTCTGGGTAATTTATAAAGAAAAAGTCTATTTGGCTCATTGTTCTGTAGGCTGTCCCAGAAGCATGGCAGCAGGATCTGATTCTGGTGAGGGCCTTGGGCTGCTTCTACTCATAGCTGAAGATGAAGGGGAGCCAATGTGTGCAGAGATCACATGGTGAGAGAGAAGCAAGAGAGGGTGAGGGGGCAGGTGCCATGCTCTTTTTAACAACCAGGTCTCCAGAGAACCAATAGAGCTAGAATTACCTCAAAGATTAAGGTGCCAAGCCATTCCTGAGGGATCTGCTTCTATGACCCAAACACCTCCCAGTAGGCTATACCCCAATACTGGAGATCAATTTTCTTTATTTCTTTTTTTTTTTTTTTTTTTAGTTTTTGGCTGGGGCTAGGTTTGAACCCGCCACCTCCAGGATATGGGGCTGGCACCCTACTCCTTGAGCCACAAGCACCACCCTGGAGATCAATTTTCAACATGAGGTCTCGGGAGACAAATATACAATCTATATCAATAATATAGAAATGAACTAGAGTGTCTTCTCCATTCACAAAATCTCCTAGTTTCTGGGAATATTCAAATATACAAGGGCAGGTCCTCCTTGGCCACATATGAGACATACGAGCCTGCCATTCTGGCCATAGTTGATTGGACCAGGCAGCAATAGATGCCTCATCCAAGCTGAGCCAATCAAGATCTTTCCCCAGAAACTTTAGACTTGAACTGCAGAACACAACAGTTGGGACTTGTTGGGGCTGAGTTACCCTAATGACATCATTGCTGTAATGCAGTGATTTTCTGCTGGTGTGCCACTGAACACTGGTACACCATGAGAAGATCTTATGCGTACCACAAAAATTTTAAGGATCAGTGCTTAAATTATTTTCAAAAGAAGTTCAAAGCGCAGTATATTCTTTTTTTTTACTTTTTTTTTGGATCAACATAATTTAAGTGTGCCACGAGATAAAAAAGGTTGAAAAACACTAATCTGGCTCGGCGCCTGTGGCTCAATCGGCTAAGGCGCCAGCCACGTACACCTAAGATGGTGGGTTTGAATCCCCAGCCCGGGCCCGCCAAACAACAATGCTGCTGCAACCAAAAAACTGTTGGGCGTTGTGGCCGGCGCCTGTGGTCCCAGCTACTTGGGAGGCGGAGGCGGGAGACTCGCTTGAGCCCAGGAGTTGGAGGTTGCTATGAGCTGTGATGCCATGGCACTCTACCCAGGGGGATAGCTTGAGGCTCTGTCTCAAAAAAAACCAAAAAAAACAAAAAACACTGATCTAAAGCGAAGGTCCATGAACTCCTGGTCCTGTCCCATTCAGGCTTTGGAAGTTTAACTCTTCTAGTAGCTTTCTAACAGATTTCATTTTTGCTTAAATGCTTTCTGCCCCTTGTAACCAGAAGAACAT